>DWTW01001753.1:0-12049 GCA_018246275.1 Papilio slateri
CATCCTAATGGCTTTTAAAACTGATTCCCGCCCTACCACGATGCGTATTTGATGACAACTTTCGCCGTTTCGCTTCACAATAAGAGCGACAGGATTTCTGCACGTGGTCTTTTGCACTTTAATCTCGCGCCTACTTTCGCATACATTACGCTTTACTTTCCGGTGCAAAATAAGCTGGAGTTATAAAACGGCAATGGAAAGTGTAGCAATACTTTAATGTTAACAGCTTGAAGTAATAGCGCAGTAAGTTAAGACATTAGAAATATGCTATATGCATATTTTTCATAGAACCAACTTTAAGAATCGCTGATTTAAAGTCTTAAATCAGCGACTCTTAAAGTTGGTTCTATGAAAAACTTACTAGAGTTATGGCGAAATTAAATTAATCATTAAAATATTTAATTATTTTGTGCACACAAAAGAACATTGGATTCGAACAATTCGAACAAGTTTGTCATTAATTTCAGTATCCACTCAAAATTGTTCAAATAAATTATACGAAGAATCGAGGTTCTATAAAATAAAAAGGCTATACTTAGTGCGGACCGCTGCTGAAAACGGCCAATTGAAATTGTAAATTAACTTTTCTAGCAATGCATTTTGTATTTTGGTCCAGTTATTGCGGTTGCTTATAATTTAGTAGAGTTTCCATTTATATTTATTTGCTTCCTTCTACCGTTATAAAAAGATCTCTTCCATGTCCAGCGATCGATATTTCGAATGATAATTGATGATTTCGCGACAGTTTGTGCAACTGGTCATTTGTAGCAACGCAAACAGGTCATTGTTATGCAATAGGGAGAGTTAACGGTATTCAACTAACGCTTACAGTAAACGACAATTATTCAAGACCATTAGACGTATCATTAGCGACATGGTCCTGTTTGTTTTCTTATTCATTGCCAAAGCTTTCGGGTCCCGGTTTGCGCGTCATCATTTATCAAGCCCCAAAGACGTATTCATGACAAAAGTTTGATGTTTTTTTGTTTAACTTGAAGCAAATATGGGAATTTTGGTGTCTGGTAGCGGGTTGTGGGATCTCCTTTGTGTCCAAGTTTCGGTGTAAGGGTGTTAAATTAATGATTGGATGTGGAATAAGATGGAATGGTGATCTTGTAAAATCGCATACCCTTCTCAGTGTGAAATGATAAATTATGAAATAGCCAGAGTTGTTTAGTTAGTAAGTTGGTTGGTGCGACGTTACATATAGAATCCCTGGATGAAATTCCGAGATTTAACGTAGAGTAGCATCGAGGTTTCGGAAGTAACGCAACGATAAGGTAATTATTGGCCAACCTTATCAAAGTAAAACATAATGTCACGTTCAAAATCATCTATGACGAAAATATAGATAATAAAGTTACAATTTGGATATCACTTTAAAATCATCGGCCATCTTATATTTATATTTTTTTTTCTCGAACAGCACTTTACAGACAATCCTAGCTGTGATTCTTTTTTCACGTTACACTTCCGAGCTTCTATCAATCCAAATACATATTACTAGGTATCGTATCATTTCGTTTTATTATATTCCTCTCATTTTTTGATCATAACATGTTATGAAATAGCTGTTCTTTGATTTGCGACAGTTACTGGCTTGGCGCATAATAGCTACTCTAATCTTACGGAAGCTGAAGTTCAAAGATGTCTTTTTCTTCATAATTTTAGGTATACAATGCAAGTTTGTTTTTACATTTCGTAAATTTCGATTTTTATTTTTATGTATTAATAGAACATGGCAAGCAGAATAATAAAAACCACAAATAGAAAACAAGCGACACCAAGACAAGTGGTAACAAAGCGCGTTCACTTGTTTTACGTGAGCCAAGAGCGAAGCGACATCTGTCAAGTGGAGACATGTCTTATCTTTAGGGAGATAAAAAAAAAACCCTCGGGGTGACTTCTCACCCCACGGACAGACGGAGACAGCCAAATGTATTTATAACTATGTAAATTGCTTCAATTCTGTTCGGATTTCTAAATTCGCGAAAGGTTGAAGAGCTTTTTTTTGGTGACAGATGTGTAACCTACTTTGTATCTTGACGAGATGACATTTTAAGACGACGAGGATTTTCTTGTACGGTAATTTTGTAGAGGGAGAGAAACAACTGTCCATTGACATCCAAAACGATAACAAGAATTACATTGCAAGAATTATTGTGGAAAAAAGCAGAGCGATCCTGCGGCGCCTTACTCAATAGACAAAACGTAGAAGTAAAATTATTACTATATATACTTAAGAGATGTTAAAACAATGCTATGGCGACAGCAAAATATCACTTAATATCATAAGTACTAGCTTTCAATGCCTGGTCTTCAACTATATTAAAAAAGTGACAAATTCCCCATGTTCCTTTTTTCAATATAAAAATTATCTATGAAGTTTCAATTTTAATATCATTACCTTATATGCCTACGGTTTGACATCTGATTCTTTCATTAAGTCCAATTTGTACACAAATACACTTAAAGCTTAAGTGTACGAGGTGACAGGCCCGCGAAATGTAGGGAAAGTTAAGGGAACGATCACACGCACTTGTTTTTTCCGCCGATGTCAAACCGACGCTAACGCGTGCCTCACACGAGTTTATTGCAATAAAGATTTTTAAACATCATCTTAGGATTACGCGGTTTATTGTAGCATATAAATAAATTATAATCAAATAAAAAATAACGCGTTCATCACCGTAAACAGACAGGATACTTCTTAAAAAAATAATACCGAAGATTCTATATGAAAATATCTAAAATTTGCAAGGAAAATTTGTTGATAAGTTTCAACAATAAATACATTAGCTCAGATTTGAAACGAGAAGAAATAGAAAAATGTATAATTGAAACATTAATATCTGGACTGTTTCAAAGACTGACTTTGACTATTTCTGACTGACTAAAACTGATAATTAAACACAAACAGTGCGTAGGAATAAAATAACATACGTATTGCTAGACTTATCTTGCGCAAATATTCTCATGTAGTTTTGCAGGTCGTAAATTCCTTTAGGGTCGGTATTTCAGTGGCAGGAGCTAAAACAATGTGCCTCGCCGATACTATTAGATAAATTGTCCACAGTGCGGACCCCAACAGGGGACTGCGGATTTTTTTATCTAATTCATTCTCCGGGAAAACTATTGCCTCCGTTAACAGGAATGGACTAAATAAAATAAATGTTGTATTTAATGGCTTGGCGGCTTATAACTTTACCGGACTGAGTGGGGGCTATTTTGTCACAACTAACTCACGAATACTTTTAAAAAACACATCGATATTATATCGAAGTGTAGGCAGGCAGTAGACGAGAGCAAGTCTTTCTAATGCATATAGTAATATTATTGCGATAGATTGTTTGAGAATGTTCTAACGTTAAATGAAATTGTAGTCAGTCACAAAGCTGTATATCTATGTTTAAAACAATTATGATTTCATACGACTTGTTTTGACATTTCATGATGGTCAATCGTTGAAGATACTGTCTCCCCCTCTCTCTCTTTCTCTATCTTTTTCTCTTTGTTTTTTAGACTAAATCTCTCTTAAAAAGTTTTACTTATCTGTTTACGGGTGCTTATCCGCAATTTTTCTTTAAATTACAATTTATTTATTACAATTAACAGACAACTTTACGAGTTAAACCAATATTATCAGTATTGATTAGCATGGTAAGTGTAAAGTAACAACATCAATGATTCCAAAATTTGCCGATAAGATGATACGAAGCGACCATTCAAGAAGTATAACTAAGAGAAAATTCAATTTAAAAATGATACACAGTGTAAAAAAGTTACGCGTTCACATTAACAAACGATAAAATATTGAGGATTATGATCAAAGTAGATGCGAGCCATCAAAATCTTTTGATGTAGCACAACATCCATTCTCACTTCAGCTGTCAGACGCTCCATACATTACCCCATCACACGTCCGAGGAGACCGTAGCGTGGTGTCTTCGGACACCCAACTCTAGTTAGCGAACCTTCCACTACGGCATCGATACTTACAATTATTCCTACTTCCAATGCATTCATTGCTGCCTCACATGCAAAGGGGAGGTTTAAAGGGTGTTATAAGACGGTAATGGATGGAGAGTCTATGGAAATAATTGTTACATTGGGGGCAAGCGTGGCGCTTTGACGCGCGACTGTCAATCACAATCAGGCTCGACCACCCGCGCGATTAGGCGATGTTCCAGCCAACAGAAATTAGTGGAGTAGTTATTTACTCTAAATATATTATAATTCTAAATGTATAAATTCGAAAGAGCTTTAATATCTGGGTAGAAAGTTATTCTTATCGATATTATAGATAACATTTCCATCAGGCGAATATTCTGGTAGTCTCAGCACAACGAAAAATTAAAGAAATTAGTAATGTCATGTCAAGCAGGAATTTAATTATTCCTTAAGGCATTATATAATTCACTTTATACTCCACAATGCACGATGAATTTTGTACATTTTTGCAGAAATTTAATTAATAATAATTGTAAGTAGAATGGTGTTTGACTTATTATTATCTATAGACTTAACTTATAGACTAGTATAGCGAGAAAAACGTTACTTAGGACAGTAATATTATGGTCTGAAACATACGTACATACACCTAAGTTAAGTACGTAGTAAGTACCTCTTCTTCAACCGGTCTTTTCCCATTTCTATTTGAGGTCGGCTCCTGGTTTCTCGGCCATCGCTGCGTCCGAATTATAAATATCTTAGCAAGGTCCCTCTTGATGACCTTCATCCATCTCAATCGTGTTATGCCTCTTAAATTATCCTCTAAAAAATTAAGATCTTACCTACCTTCTCCTTACTTCCCTTGTTCTAATGGATTTTCTATAGTACGAGCATCGTTCGCTAGATACCGTTGGTGTCTTATCGCTCACATCTCTGCGCACACATCACAATACATAGGCTGAAAATTCCTTAAATTGTACCCATCAAGTGTGTCCATTTGCCGCTGTATAAAAAAGTAACTATAGGTGTCGCCGAATAACTCGGCTTTCTCTGAGGAAACCAAAACTTTACCTTATGCAATAGTTTCTATGTTTTTAATCATTTAAGCAGGTACCACGTTCAAGTAGGTGACCAATGAAGTCGATACTACGTCCTAATAGATTAGGTAAAGTTTTTTTTACTGTAAAATGTAATTTAGTAATAATTTTATGAATTTAAGAGCTATATGTGTAGGTGGTATATTGGATACATTTTACGTCTGTCGAACACAGTTATTTATCGAAAGACTAATATGAAAATGAGCGAAAAACATCTGTTACACGAATGGGCCGGCTCGACAGGTGTAATACCACAACAGACAGAAGACAGGCGTGAAGTAGAAGTCTTTCTGCATTTCGTCTGATGAGTGAGGTGCCGGTCCTTTTTCCCTTCCTATTATTTTCTAATAAGGGAAGGATGGAAAGGGGGCGAGGATTTGACGGGGGAGGAGATGGATAGAAAGAGGAAATATCCTTTTTCTATTTTTCCCCTCCTCTGTCCATTAAAGGTAGGCAACGCATCTGCAACTTATTTGTTTGTAGGAGATGCCTGTGGGTAGCGGTCACTTATTGTCGGGTGTGCCGTTAGCTCGTTTGCCATCTTCTTCTATAAAAAAAAATTGCTGTTGTACTTACTATCTAGAAAAAAAGTCCTTAAGATTGAGGGTAGCCCACATTTGGATGAAATGAAAGATTGTTACGCCTTTAGCGAGACGATGCGTATGTTACATTGCGGCGATGGGCGTTGTACTTGAACGTTAGGTATAAATCAATCGTATCGTTCGCGGCGTGGCAGCTCACCTCGGTACAGCGTAAGTAGCCGCGGGTCGCGACCTTCGACCTCATTGGGCGACCTCTGCCACGCCCAACGCCCTTTACCTAACTGAAATCCGTACACTGAAATATCTCTACTCTTATTGAGAACGAAAACGTCTACTGGATGATGTGAATTAACCTACAAACGAGAAAACCAGCGCAAACTTATCGATCATACTACAGTATGATATGGCTAGTTGTTTTAAACTCCAAACGTCTTGTGTTTCGCAGGATATAGTTAAAATTCGATTCTCACTGGCAAAAACAAAGTTTTGTTGGATCATACGCATTATGTAGTTTGGTTAAAATACTGGGCTAGCGAGATGTCGAATCGTAGGTCACAATGTGACGGGAAGGAAAAGTGCTTTAACCCAAAAGTTTATATATCCGTCCAGGAAAGTTTACAACAAATTAAAAGGAAAGGATAGTACAATGGTAAGGTACAGGAAGAAACGGTGAAGGTAAGAAGGTGCCACAAGATGGACTGACGATCTGGCCAAGATTGGAGTACTAAAGTTTTATTTAAGCTAGAGAGATTTTAATCCACCTCGACAATTTTTTTTCTTTATACATTAAAATTCTAATTACTGGGGTCAATAAGCTGTGGTTCCGATATTTAAAGACACACACACATTATTTCGTAGTTCTAATTGACTAGTTCCCTATAAATCAGTGCGTCGGTTAAACCGCTAATGCTGTGTAACGTCATTAATTGCTCTATGGTCGGTGGTCGGAGGTACCACACAATGGAGGCGGCGAGCGTGACCGACGGCTAGCGACCTGCGACCCGGTACTGATTGTCATTTGGGGCACCTGCCGATACTGTGTGACTTTATAGACCTTCTGCTAACCCCATATTTGATGAACTGATATCTGTGAATATATCAAAAAATCGTGTAGGTACATTTCGTAAATTTTTATATTTATATAATTATAATATCGCGCTACGTAGGATTTTCAAATATTTAATATAGAGTATGTTGCTTAAACAGAAACCCTCAGAGGTAGCGGATAAGGTACAGATTTCAATTTAGTACTATTGTTCCATACCTTTTTTGTTTTCTTCACATGAATACTATTCAAATGAAAGCTTTTTATAGAGAGCTAATGTCTTACCTGTCTGACGTTCTGTAGACATTATTTAAAAAGGTTTATCTACGAAAAGACTGTCCATACATAACTCTTCTGAATATTCATGGGTAACAGTGGTCGCATAGATAACATTAGATAATAAAAATACTTGTTCAGAAAAATATCAGTAAAATAATTTCTTGTAAAGGCATAATATAGAGAACCTGTAATTATATTGAAACTAATAATTAATGACTACGGAAACCGTACCCCGTGTACACAGTTCCCACGTGTCGAACGAATCTCGGCTCGCGTGGAAAGCACAGCTGTTATATGCACGCGATGTAGCTGCTCCCACGTGTACCGCTATAGTGTGCAATAACCTTTACTGTTTAGGATAAAAGGATAGTACTAGACTGAAGTCGCTGTAGACATTTCACTGAACTTCTTGACGAAGGTTTATTGCTCCCTCCTTCGTCAACATCCGTGTCGTTCCCACGAGCTCTGCTCTAGTGTGGTGCTTTTATTGTATTCGGGGTAGACCTGTACCTACCTACCTACCTGTACTATATTTGCATTCTTCACCTGAGGCATAAGATGGTATTGGAGCTTTAGATATAATCTAAAGCTCAATATTACGATCGAATAGCCATTAAAAATATGCCTCTCGACACGTTCAAAATTTGTTCATCATCCACATTACGGCTGGACTTATATTTCCATCAAGGAGATATACGATCGGTATCTTCCTGGCGTCATCCAGTGAACACCTGTAACATTGACCGGATTATCGGTCCTTCTTGTGAGAGGTCTACCTACGACCTTTTCACATGCGCACTGGTTCCGTTTAAACGTGCCGTGAATGCACACGGCATGTGAAAAGGACCTTAGGCCTGTTCCGTTATACGAGCAAAGTGCCCTGCCCATTAAGTTTAATCCCTGCTCAATTCTGCGAGCTATATCGGTACCTTGATTTTGTTTGAATCGTGTCATTGATTTCATTTCTGGTTCTTTAAGTAAAATGAAATAAAATAAAATACTTTTTATTCAAAGAGACTCTTTTATTGTTCAACTTGACGCGTCATCATACAACTGCGCTCAGCTCCTTACACACCCACTCTATAATTACACCCGTCGCTGTACATTATTTGCAAATAAATATATTGCTTTTATAGATTTGGCAGGAGAAGTTTTATTTCTTTGTGACATTGTAGAGGGAAAACGAGATTATATTAACACTACTTTTGGTGGTTACTTCAAATATACATTAAATTATAAAAAGAATGACGTTTCGATTTTTAAAAAAATGTTTAACGAAATGTCAATTAGGATAATTGTCATTTTTATCAAAAATTTCATTTGCTTGGATATGAAATTCATCTTTCTTGTTATTTACGGCGACATACGCTTTTTGTATCGTATGCTTCTATTAATTTACTTTTTATTTTTTCGTGTGTATTTATTTAGCAGCATAGACAATAAAAATATTTTTTAATGCCAATAGTATTAAAAAATATTTTTATTATTTTGTGTAATTACCAATGTTGTATTTTTTTATTAATGACTGAATAAATGACAAAAAATTTAGGTTTTTCTTTGGAATAGTAACCACCAAAAATATACAATGAAATAATTTTCAATATTTCCACTAAAGTAATATATTAAGTCTATTTAAAAAAATTAAACTTTACACGACACACATAAAACAATAAAATATATTTTTGTTAATTGATTAATAATTCAATTTCAATTTAGTGGATTTACATAGAATAAAAAAATATATAAAAGTTTCTAAAGAATCAAAAAACACTAAATGCTTGTACGGAATTATTAAATTTGTACAGATTATACATAGAACAAAAAAAAAACGTTCGTTTTTTTTAAATACAGAGCACCAGTACAAAAAATGTTTTTAAAATTGGCTTGACACTTTTTTATGATAATTAACTAGAATGAAACACTTTCAGTATGAATTTAAACGATCATATTTGTAATTTAAATTATTAAAATTCTTTTACTTCTTTCAAATGACTTTCTTTATATGTTCTCAAGTTTATGACGATTGCAACTCCCTTACAAAGTTGTCACTAAACAGTCTTGTCTGTTCAATATGTATACTAAATAAGCACAGATTAATCTATAAATATTACCCGAGAAGAGCTTGCACCCGGCGTATGGCGACATATATATTATATATAAAGAAAAAGTTATTGTAAAACATTTCTTTGATTTGAATTTTGCCGTGACTTGCTCCGTCGGTAAGGAGGTGTGGAGGTATGTAACCAGCAGAGCTAGGTGAAAAGTTTTGCAAGTTGCGACAGACTCATATACGTATGGGGTATGAGCCTGTCGCCGTACATCGGGTGCAAGTTCCACCCAATGAATCAAACTTGTCTGAATTATTATTTTTGTAATCATCAAAATAAATAAATGATAATAATAATAATTATTATTATTTATTTACTTTACTGTTATTACAGTCTTTTGATATTTGACATTTCATAATATGTTAAAAAAAAAAACTTTTCTTTCGTGTATAATACAATACAATAGAAGCGATACCAATACCACCTTCAATTAGATCTCACATTGTTTGTGGTATTATTATGTTTACTTTTACGTTCTGTCATTAGTACTAATCGTGCACAACAACGCGACACC
This sequence comes from Papilio slateri, assembly GCA_018246275.1. NCBI lineage: Eukaryota > Metazoa > Arthropoda > Insecta > Lepidoptera > Papilionidae > Papilio > Papilio slateri. The sequence goes on from DWTW01001753.1 coordinate 9,537, forward strand.
AGAGTCAGATGACGTCACAGTAGTTTGTACTGTGTAAAAAAAGTTAAGAACACAGGGCGACGTTGAGGGTGACTCGCTTTCCACGCGAGTGTCATATTATTGTGTACGCATAGTAAATGCTTTATATATTATAGAAAACCTGTTTTTCGTGTATTCATGCTGAATTTGTTAACGATATTAATGCTGTTTTTCCAATAAGTTTTGTTCGACTTGTTAAATGAAATAAAGACCTCGAAAATCAGTATCATTCCTACAATATAATAGATAACTACACACCAAAATTGCACGACCGACTTGTATCATCGCTTTCAAACAATAAATTGCTCTTCGATAAATTCTAAAAAGATAGCGTATAAAAAGTTTTCCGAAAGCTAAATCAATTCCGAAGGAGGAAACACCTCGTCGACCGGTGCGACTTCTCTATAACGTAACGCGTCTCTCGTACCCTATTCACAACTATTATACATTCGGTACATTTACAATAATAAAAACATTTTATTTACATCATTAAATATTACAACTAACCTAATTTATTTTTTTACAGAGGAACAAAATCAACTAACAAACACTAGTGACCCACTGGCTGAACCGAGTTCACTTAATGTCCGGCAAAGAGCAGGAGTCCTGGCTCCTCAGGTTCAAGAGGTTGTCGATCATCAAAGAAGTCCTCTGGCTGGTTTTGGACTCCGAAATGGTGGTTGCCGCCTCGAACCCGTCCGACTCCGTCGACTTTGGCGCATAGAACGATATAGGATCGAAGGTCGGACAAGGATCGATCTTCTCGCCGTCTCTGATCCTGTAGTATTCTTCCGACGGCTCGGTTTCGTGGAACTCGCTGGATGACGTCACCGCGTCCTCCGGCGCCTCGCGCTGGTACCTCTGAAGGTGGACCTGGGGCAGGTACGGCGCGAGGCCGTAGGGTGAGGATCAGGCCGCCGCCAGCTGTCGCCACATCGTATGTCACATGGTCGCCATGTAAGGCCACGAAAACGAACTCCCGGACAGTAGCATGTCCCTGATTAGAGTTTCGATGGGCGTCTTCCCGACGAGACGGACGAAGAACAGCTGTTCTATCACTTGTGAGCTGACGGTCCGTAATGAAGGTAGTCGGAGGAGAAGCTTCCCGAACCTTGTGGGTTGGTTGGGATACTGACTCCTGCAGTATTCCTCTAGCGCGCATTGTGATTTCTCTTGTAAGCTCTCTATGTGCGGGACGTCGGATAGACCACACGCGTCTGCGAAAGAAAAAGAAAGATGTTAAAAGATTTGCTTACGATATTTATCAATATTCGTGATACTAGAGCTCGAGACTATCTAAAGATTTTCTATTGGTGGGAATATTTGCTTGGTAAAAAATCCTAGATGGGCCACAAACGCGATCCATTGTAACAAACGTTTTGAGACACAACGAACGAGAACAAAATAATGAGTGTAAAACAGCTTACTATATATTTTCAATGATATATTTTGTTACAAGAATATTTTCCTGGAGATATGATGATCATTTGTTTTCTTTTCCATTAGGGACGTGATAAAAGCGACAAGATATAATATAATAGAAACATATTCGCCACATTACTGTCTGTCGATATTCATTAGTGCAATCGTCTTTTGTTTAGAAATACTTGTTTAAGACGTTGTATTGGGCAATAAATACTGCGTAATATTTCGTATCAAAAGCTCGCGATGTCTTATTAACACGCACGTGACAAATTATTGGCCGCGTGACACATTTACGCCTTGTTTATAGCTTCGTACAGTTGTTGTGTCTTTTACGATACGTGATTTTGTGTTAATTGTCCTCTTAACCTTAATATTGGCACAATATTATAAGTACGGTGTATATTGTTTTTTTTCAAATAAGTTAAACTAATTTTATAAATGCGTTTTTCCTTGCATAGAATCTATTAAGGAAAATGCATCCTATGCAGAAATGGATCAAGAAGAAGATCGCATATTTTTGCATTAAATCGTTTCTACAAATTAAAGGATGCCTTAACATTTGTAAACATTTTTAAGACATCACGCTTCCACATAGATATCATCTTAAACTGTATTTCTTTTGACATTTTTTTACCATTGATAAAGGACCCTAAATTTAATTCCTAAATGCAACACACAAGTTCCGTAGACATGCTTACCCCCTTCCAATTCCCATCCTCTCCTTTTTTTTCCTTTTCCTGTAGGAAAGAAGAAGGGATACTCCTCTTTTCTACTACTTCCTTTTTGCCTATACCCTACAAAAGGGCTGGCAACGCAATGAGTCTTTTGATTGTACATGTTCACGGCTAGAGGTGTAAAATCGCGTGAACTCTTTTCTACAAAAATAATTGGTATCTATAATGGTATTTGTATAGACATGTAAAAGTAAAGATCCTTAAGAAGTATGTTAGGCGTGACTCTGAATGATAGGATTAAAAATAGCGTTATAAGAGGAAAGTGTGGCTTAAAAGTGGATGTTGTGACTAGAATTGAGAAAGGTATGCTTCGGTGGTTCGGGCATATTGAAAGGA
>DWTW01001754.1:0-12048 GCA_018246275.1 Papilio slateri
TCGAAGCATGATGAATGAGAGAATAATGAGAATGAAGAGGTCTGTCCATAGTAGCAAACGTATGCATGCGTGGAGGTCGGCCTTGATATTGAGTATTTATTTTAGGTTGTTCATTAAAGACGGATTAAATTTCTATTTTATCATCATCGAATTCGGTAAAATCAAATCCACGCGAACAGTCGCGGGTACAGCTAGTAACATAATATTTTCTAAGCTTTCCTATTTAGTTTTGTTGTCTACAACATTTCCGCGGTCCCATTAACATTAAACTTTCCGCCTTTCCGCGACTCCATGTTGTCGAGTAAACATTACGACCCGCTCTGAGTTCTAGTATGTTTAAATTTCTTTGAATCTCTTCTGCAATTTATTTTGATGTTTATACGAAACCACTACTCAAGGAGAATATCAAACGTCGTATGAAGAAAAAGATTTTCATCAACTTTTCCTACGTTGTCCAACCATTCGAGTAACCAAAAACGAATACAAGCTTAAAAGACAGTATTTAATATTGGGGGCTTATTACACAAGCTTAAACTTGGAAAGGAATTTAATATTATCTTTTCAATATTATGGGCATGGCAGCATACAGCATAATTCCAAGAATCTTAGACATTATTGGAACTGCAAAGCAGTAAGTTTTCCACATTGCAGCTGCTGTAATGCAAAAAAAGAACTTGCTACATAGCTTTGATGAGACTAATTCTCCACTGGCTTCGTCAAAGTTTCAGCTTTGTAACCAGCACATCGCCCAGCTCAGCGATACAGACAGCGGTGTCATGGGTTACCGAGATCTGACGGCTTTTTGCTCTTAATTTATTTTACCGTATTTGACATGTTTTATCACCGTAATATGGTAATGATACATTTTATGTTATCCAGTTTACTGGAAGTCTTTATTTAAAATTTTATGAAAGCTTTCTGCTCTTAAAATATTATATATCTTGAAAAACGTCTGAAAAGTCGATAGAGATTTGTTATTACTTTGTCCCGAGGCCTACAGTCAAATTTATTATGTACTCTAATCTCTGCCAAGATTTATTTTTGAAGCCTCCAAGCATTAGTCTGTGCGAAGAAAATAATATTGAAAAGATTGTGTTTTCTTAGTGAGCTAATAACCGAAAAGCAACTTTTTTCTAATTTAGATGGACCGGTTTTTATTTTATATTACTTGAGTAGACCTTCTTGAGCTGGTGAGTCGAACGTTGTACGTGCGGCGTCAAACGTTTTTAAAAGGTTATTTATTATGTTCTCTTTGGTCATAAGGCTACTTCCATATAAGAGAACTTACCTACACTTTCACTAAAAAAAAAACGTTTGAAATTAACATGTTAAGAGCATTTTGGGACTTTTTACATTTATTAGACAACATTTTAAATCGCAACTTTACTTATTGTTTTTGCAGGTAAAAGATATGTGACAGGACCATGCCAAGTGGAAATTTGTAATCTCTGCTTACCCAAAGGCTCCCAAAGGCGTACGTTGTGGCTACCGCGAGAGTGCTCCTTCATTTATTTTCTTCCTTGTATGAACTTATTATAATTTATGGTAAGTATAAAGTTTATCTTTCTTATTTAGCGCACAGCTGAATAATTTAATTAGCGTAATGCGTTTGACACACGAGAAGGATTCACCCGCGCCGGCTAATTCCATACAAACTCGCACAAACTTCCAAATGTAAATGCCAATTATACGTCAGGCGTCGCCGGTTCTAAACGTCCTGGATCCTGGCTACAGTCTTTCGCTTAATGTAATCGTGATACTCTTCGCAAACTTTGAAACATTTCACATTGAGAACAAAAGGATTGCGATTCATGGTGGTATCTAAAATGTTTTAAGTGGAGATAATTTTCATTTAATTTTTACATTCATCGTAAGTGTCGTGTGGGTACGTGGGGACGTGGGGACGTGGGGACGTCCCAGAACAACGTATATGGGTTAGATTGGTCACATACTAAAGAAAAGCGATATAAGGAGTACGAGTAACCTACGAGCATGTGTGCGTCGTGCATGTATGGGTGTAGAAGAAGCGAGAGAGGTGTGCCAGAATCGCACCAACCCGTAATCTCTCTCTGCCTACTCCTCTGGGTTACGGGTGTGATGCTTATATATTTTAACATTCATAGTATGTCTACGGGTCTGGGTCAACAAATACACGTACAAAACGACATTTTATTTTATTTTATTTTATTGAACAATATTTTTAAATGTCAACATACATTATTAAACATGTTGTTTTCATGTTCTTTATATATTAAGTTCATGTTCTTTATATAATCTCTTAAAATATAATAAATATGGTCAAAGCGATTAATGTGGGCATTATGAATAATAAATAATAATTCGCAAATAAATTCATTGTTATGTAAACTTATTGATTTAACACATTGCCCGGTAATTATGAATACAGCTACGTGACCGTCGAGTAATCTTATAAAAGATATACCTAACAGAACCTAAACCTTTTCTATCGTGGGAAGTACTAACCTTACCTAAACCTGCCCTAACCTAACCAAACCTTACGGAATAAGTTACATATTAAGAGTCTGAATATTGAAACTATTTAAAATTTACTTAATTTATATTTTAGAACCTTAGGCTTCTATAAAACAAATAAATTTTGTGTTTTTTCTTCAGCAATCACTGGTTACATAAAATATACATTGCATGCAAAGACATCATATTTAATTTACACATCTCGGGGTATGAAATCCACGTAAAGATCTTCTCCCGGTACGAAAAACAAACTTTTCTTTTCGATTTCAACTTCGCACGGCAAATGAGAGTTCGGTTTGGCGACAATCTTGTAGTTGACAATGATGTCGGCGAGCGCGCAGGTAACGTTTTGCACTCCGAATCGTTGACCTGAAAAGTAAAGAATAAAGGAAAATATTAAGCCACGCGACAATTTCTCGCACGAGGAGCATTTATACTATACTGATTCATTAAACTGATGTGTTATTTACGCCGTATCAAGGCATGGACTCTGTCCATTCCATGCGTAGGCAAATTGACGAGCTGGACGATTAGCGAGCGCCAAGAGTCGCCAGCTCTCACGGAATAAGTAAACTCTTTTATGGAAGGTCCCTCACCAGAGCCGTTTTAAAGGATTTTATAAAAAAAATCATTTTTTGTAAGATAATATTTTCATCAAGGAAAAAGTGTCAGAAAAAGAGTACTGTTGCGGAATACCAACTGATCTATTTTTTGAAGGATAACTTTGTTAGAAAGGAGAATAACATCTTGGCTGGAAAATCTGTGTAACAAGAGCACGCGTTCTTTGTTAAGAGCAGCTGTGTCGTGGGTTCTAGTCGCCATCGAGTAGACAATACTGAGCAAGCTAAATTATATAACGTACCACATCGAACGCACTCACACACAAGTTCAAGCAACAAGAAAGCAGTGATATCTGTACTACAACTACAACAACATCTTTACACATTTTCTCGAACTTCACCACAGCGATGACGGGGAGGCTGAAAATCAGCACGGCTGCTAGTGTCTTGCAGTTTGCAAGCAGTATGTTCTTTTTCTTTCTATATTTTGTGTAACTTTCATTTTGGATAATAATTTTATTGTTTATAATGATCGCAACCTTCATTAGGGAATCGAAATCAAAGAAGACATTTTTCAGATGCAACCGTTTGATTATTTCCATATTATATCGTGAAAACTATGGCGTAAGTAACAATAATCACAAAGCAATATTACCTACACAAAACCTCGCCCCTTCACCAAAAGGCATGTATGTGAAAGATGTAATATTTTTCTCATTCTCGGGTAAAAATCTGTCCGGATCGAATTTTTCTGGATCGGGGAAATATTTTGGATCGTAATGCATCCCGCCAGCATTCAAGTAGACAGGTGTTCCGGCTCTTATTGTGAGTTTTTCGTCGATCTGATAATCACTACTTGCTATTCTGTCGATCCATCCCATTGGTGAATATTTTCTTAAAGTTTCTGAAACGCATTAATGAGACATGAAATGCTTATCTATTACAGTTACAATATACCGACTAATTGTGACGTTTGTCGAATCCATCGGGGACGAGAAACAGCCTCTTGGCGTCTTAATGATCATTACTTTTGGTTACCAAACCCGAACTAACGATTTCCTGTCTCACAAACAAAATAATTCACACTTTTACTTTTGGTTTGTTCTATACATCTGACAAATCTAACGATTTTAAACACAGAACGTTATATTTAAGGTAATAATTTTAACATATATTATTGTACTAACCTTTTAATGCAGCATTAAGATATTTCATTTCTTGAATATCTTCTGCATCCACGTCTGAATTAAGAATTTTATCCTTAATTTGTAAAAGTTCATTATATATTTTCTCCTAAAAGCATTGTATTTTCGATTATAATATTAGTACATCACTAACATAGCCTTAGTTGTAAGCGTTCAGTTCACGCATCGTTCCGCGTACCAATCGTAAATGTATGTACTTAATATATAAATACGTAAATAAATATTGACATTTTAATTTTTTCTCTTTATTACATATACTTGATTGAACAGACAGAAAAATTATCTCATGTACAGAAGTTTTAATTCAGAATCCTTTGGTTATTCTTCTTCTTTTTATGGAATTACACAAAAATGTAGAGACATGTGGCCATAGAATTAGTACAGTGGCCATAGAAAGTGGAATTATATGTACCTCGATCATCTCATGCTAAATTACCTGGTGATGGGGATTGTGTGCGAGCTCGTACGTGCAAAAGGTCAATGCTGATCCCGTTGTGTCAAATCCAGCTTGTAGAAATGCAGCCGCTTGAGCAATCAGTATGTCTTCAGGCATTTCTACGTAAAAATATTATATCTAATCTATATTAACTCTAAGGAAAAACATACAAGCATTTAAAGTCTGGGCATACAAATGGTGATTTAAGGTATATTTAACAAAAGAATAGCACCTTCTAAGCGACTAGCACTGTGTCCGCTACCTTACATCAAGTGGACCTATAGTGAAGTATCAGTCCTAGATTAGAGTTCTCGTGAGCCACCACGTACCTTCATTGTTTCTATCCCAGTCTTGTTTCAGTTTTCGCAGTGCGTCGATTAAGTCTTTGTTTTCTCCGATGCGGACATCATATCCGCCCCGTTCCGTTACAACTTGCTTGTATACTTTTCTAAAGTAATCCGTTGCACTTTTTGGGAAAAACTTGAACCTAAAATTGGTTAAATGATCATTTTTGTGATCGAAATTTCACGCGAAACTTTGCCTGTCAAAATATGATGGATCGGTTTTGATTGAACATTGTGTTAGGCGTGCAAGTAATAATATGTAATACATGAAGTCCGTTAAAAAATAGAAGTCTATTGACGATTCATGAAATTGATGATAATTTTAACTTTTACTATTTAAATTAACTTGTCTGACGAATTAATTTATACTTTGTTCTATTAAGTTTTAAAGTTTTACTTCAAGGCCATTATTTATTTAACAACCAGGTGGACAGATAATCTGATCGAATCAGCAAAAGAATAGCAATTGTGGCATTCGAAGGTCAACGGAAGTAGCTCGAGGTCTCAACGATGGTTTTGGCGTCAGAGACGTCGAGGCCCCATGCATTTTGTACCGTCTATAATCTATAGATATTTCTACTATAGCGTGTGTTTCCAAGAACTGTTGGAGTAATTTCTATCATTAAAATTGCCAATGTTCTTGAACACGACAGAGCTCAAGATACCATGAACATTATCTTGATGGTTATCATTGCACTAATGTTTGGCTTACATTAGGTACTTAATTCCGTATGCACAAAAATACATTAAGAGAATTACCCAAAGACGTCAACTAATTCGGGGAAAAAGAAGATACAAGCCCAGCCCAGGCCCCTCAAGTAGTTGAACTTCATGAAGTCCTTGGTGACGGCGCGGAGCGGGCTCTCCCCCGTGAGCGTGGCGTCGCCGCGCACCCCCAGGGCCGTGGCTCCGATCACATCAGTAGTGAAGTCAGTGTACATCATCTGGACAATTTACACATATTTTATGTAATATTTCTTATTATTTTAAATGCAAATGTAAGTTTTTTTATGCTTACCTGTCTGAACGACTTAACCTACTATCATCAAATTTTGTATAATTGTCATCAAAAAGACAGAATTTAAGGTGTGACAACAAAGCGAGTGAAGCCGCGGCTATAGGCCACCTTCACAATAATACTATTACAATAGAAACAATGATACCCACCCTCAGGTTAACACACTTATTTCTTTCCATTTCCATTTTGATTCGAGTTACGAGATCGCGGGCCTTAGAGACGAAATGTTTGTGTATGACTCTTAGCTTTGCGCTTGTGAAGGCCGGCGATACACGTTTTCTGACCGAAGACCAGAGCGGGTCCTGCGGGTAGTAGGTTGATAACATTTATAAATAGGTTGCAGTAAACCAACAACAGTTCGTTATAGTTGTTACCTGTGACAGAGCTACCAATCCTATCGACACTTTCTTTACACTCCACGACTGGCTGTTGCGCAAGTTTTCGGGACCTTATAAATGTTCTATACAAATAATTGCCCGTAGCAATATATTCAAGCCGATTTAACTTTAAACATGTGGTGATGACTGACATACTACATGTTATCTGTTGTTATTTTTTCGCTCGTCGCTCGTCGCTCGTCGTAGAGGTAAACTTCTGCGTTTAGTCTGGTGGGTGGGGCCCCATCCTGTTCCTATTACTGTCCCCTTTTACATATCCCCTTCCCCCCCTTTCCTGCAAAAAGGCTGGCAACGCATCCGTAGGTCTGGTGATTATTAGGAATGTCGATGTTTATGTTACGGCCGTTTGTCTCTTTCTATTCCACTATTTAATAAAAGATGTATGGTGGAGAGTAGCCAAAGAAAGAAACAAATATTAACGTACCTTTACAAAAAATAAGTTTAGTGCACCGATGGGATCCTTTTTTCCTGAACTTAAGAATCTGTCCCTGAAGATAGCCCCGTCTTTGACGAGCACTCGGCGGGCGATATCCGGAGAGTTGATAACCAGGACTGGCCGCCAAAACCACCACAGGCCCAGATAAGGTTGTTCACGATTATAAATCTTACGCATGAATATTCCCTAGGAAAAAAAACTTGAGTCACTTAGATCTATCGTTTTTGGATAATCTCTCGTACAATTTACTAACTCAGGTTGATTTATAAGCAATTTTTGAATAAAACACATTCAAGGACATTTTATTTTTCCTATTTAATAAAACATCAAGCCAAAAGATAAAGATGCAGTTTAAAGAAGCCTGCTTTTGTGAAAATGTTAGGAGTACGGTTTGGACTTTATAGCCTACGTACGTCTCGGGAAGATAACATCGCAGTACCATTATCTCTATAGAGAAACACAAAGCGCCATGGACTTTTCGTTACGCTTTGTGTATCTCGCTTCCGTACTTCTCTCGCATCCGGGGGCTCCGTCACCGTCAGCAGACGGGCCGCGGATGTGTGCGAGAGCGTTCCTGTGACCCGCCGACAAGCGCCGGAGGAACATCATGAGGTTTTAGTCGGCGTCAGTCCAACAGAATCCGCACAGTAAAATTAGGGCTCACCTTCAGTTCGAGATGCAAAAGCAAAAGCGGGGTTTAACTTCAATATTTATTTCTGCGCTTTAATATTTTTGCGCAATCTTGAAAACCATCTCACGCTTTAAGATATTTATTCTAGCTATAGCGCAAAAGTCCATCGGATATATGATGCCCGTACAAAGGTGGCGCTTTGTCTATTAAAGTATCTTAACACTTCCCTGGAGCCGTGAGTATAACACGTTGCATGTCCGTTAATTAACCGTGAGTTCACACTGCTGAAAACATGTTGTTATCTCTCTCTCTAAAAAGACGCAGATGACAATATGTTTTATGTGAATGTTTTCGGCAGTGTGAACTCACGGTTATTGTTACAACTTACTGGATTTTCCTTGAGCAGAAACGTTAAGTTGCCCAACAAGGGATGCGGTGCTATGTAAGGAACATCTCTATCTGCCCAATACTTTTTGGTTTTTCTCCATTTTCTGTACAGCCAAAGCACTGCGACTCCTAGAGCAGTAGTGAGGAGCGGTGTCAACATCTGAAAGAAAAAGCAACTAAAAGACAAAGTGTAATAAATATAGACCCGTCATTCATATGTTTAAGCAAGGCTTGGGGATCTTCATGTTTCCTGTAACTATTCAAATAATACACAATTCATTCATTAGAAATTCATTCTAATTCAGCACTCTAAACAGTTTTTTCTAACGTTTTCGATTTCGTTACTATTCCTCTATCTTTCGACTTTCTCACTTTTTTCTTCAAGTTGATCTTACGGTCTTGAAGCTTCAAAAAATAAAAATAAACGAATAAGCTCTTACGGCCGTAGGCATAGTACTACGTATTTCCATTTGGCTTTCACTCTAGTTTCTTGTCTAATTATCGAGTCACCATGTAAGAAATATCACTTTAAAAAGGGCAACTTTCATATTGTTTTTAATTCTATTATATTCTAAATATTATGATAAAAAGTGACTAAGGACCTTGGCAGAATGTTCACGTCTGAGTCTTAAGGCACCGAGTATTGGTCTGTTGGAAACTGGTTGTAAATACTTAGTTTTATATTAAGATTTAAATAAATCACTTTACTTTACCTTATTTTCAATAACATTACTGAGTGAATCACTGACGTGATATTTATTTGTCGTAGGAATTCTACATCTCACACCTGTCCACCACCACCCACTCGTCCGCAGCGATAGGTACCTGGTCAAGGTCTGTGCTGGCCTTTCTGTTGGTGACCTTGGACTTAATTGGAAACTGATTTATAAAAAGTATCCGTTGTTTTACTTTAGTTAAATAAGATTTAAGAGCACAATTATTACTAAATTACTTTATTAGACAGTGATTACTGCGAAATCGTTAAGATTACAGGTTTTTATAATCAACTGGAGCTAGATCAAAATATTTTGTTCGAGGGCATAATAAAGTAAGATGAGAATACTAATAAAGACTTTTAAGTAAGGAAAATAATTCAGTTCCCTTATCCTAGTCCCGATACTTGTAATAAATAACTTCTGCACCTGTGATGAAAAGAAAATGAAAGGCAATAAATGCATTTATGTTATGTTTATTAAGATATTCCTTTTTTTAACATCTTACACATCACGAATATTTTCTCACATCCGCACTCAAAATATATTCTTGTTTTTTTTTTATTTACAAGCTAAGTTTATTTACTTGACAACAACGGTTGCGAGTAAAAAACAGCCAAGGGTATTTTTTGCTCGAATAATGAACTGAGCGAACACGTGTCGTGTGGAATATTAAACTGCGTAACATTTTGCGGCGACGACGTGCAGCGTGCGCTGGATTCAAGAACTTAGTATTAAACGTATGTGGCGGTCGGTATTGATCTTTTTTTGTGACTGATTATTTTATATAACAGCAAAAAGCGTATTCGTAGTTCTGTATCTATAAATCACGGACAAAAGAGAGAAATAGACACAGTTTATAGATGTGCACACAGACATTTTTGATTTCATTAATTTTAGATACAATTCGGGCACAAAGTAAAATAGTACGGGCAGTAGCATCATCTGGGATCGCTGCTACATTGTTAGAAGGTGGAAGAACCGCTCACTCTACGCTCAAGCTGATATCAATACCTCATTGTGTATCTCTGCGCAAACTTCATGTTCCGGGTTTGCCGTTTCTGAACGTACTCGATGCAAAATGTCTTCAGCCCTATTGCCTCTGTTCCATTATTATATTTTGTCATTTCCAAGTAAAGCAATGCTTATATCTTGCGAATGGATCGCTTGCGCATATCTTTAGGAGGCTTGGCAGCGTTGCCGCTAGTGGTCGCCCAACTGTTTGCCCCGCGTTGTCTGCCGCGAAATAAACTCGGCGTCACGGTGACGTGACGGTGGCGTGATGCTCATATATTTTAACAAACAATAAATACAAGTACAAAATGACATTTTATTTTATTGAAAAATATTTTTAATTGTCGACATACTTTATTAAACATATTGTCTTATTCTTAATTTGTAATCTCTAAAAATGTATTAAATATGGTCAAGGTGATTAATGTGGGCATTATGAATAATGAGCAGTAATTCGCAAAGTAATTCACTTTTATCTAAACTTCTTAATTTATCACATTGCCCGTACGGTATTACGAATATTGCTACGAGACCGTCGAGTAGTCTGATAAATGATATACCTAACCTAAACCGTTTTTCATCGTGGGGACCCAACCAAAGCTAACCTAATGAGTTATATATTAAGAGTCTGAATATTCAAACTATTTGAAATTTACTTCATTTATATATTATAATCGTAGGTTTCTATAAAACAAATAAATTTTGTGTTTTTTTTCTTCACTAATTAATCACTTTGATCATAACATATACATTGCACGCAAGGAAAACATATTTAATTTACACATCTCGGGGTATGAAATCCACGTAAAGATCTTCTCCCGGTAAGAAAAACAAACTTTTCTTTTCGATTTCAACTTCGCACGGCAAATGAGAGTTCGGTTTGGCGACAATCTTGTAGTTGACAATGATGTCGGCGAGCGCGCAGGTAACGTTTTGCACTCCGAATCGTTGACCTGAAAAGTGAAAAATAAAGGAAAACATTAAGATTGTGACTTCTTCGCATGGCAATTTCTCGCACGAGGAGCCCTGACCATAAACTATAACGATTCATTAAACTGATCAGTTTGACTTCATCACTGACCATATGTGAATGTGTTATTTACATACGAGACCTATCAGGGCGCGGACTCTGTTAGTTCCATGCTTAGGCAAATTGACAAGCTGGACGATTAGCGGAGCGCCACGAGTCTACAGCTCTCGAGGAAAAGTGAACTCTTTCATTGAATGTCCCTCACCAGTGTCGTTTTAAATATTGTATAAAAATGTTCATTTTTTGTAAGAAAACCTTTTTAAATTCATTTTCATCGGGGAAAGTGCGACAGAAAAAGAGCAATTTTGCGGAATACTAATTGATCAATTATGAAATAAAAATTTCGTAGAATCTTGGCTAGTAAATCTGCGCTAATGGTTTAGCGAGAGCACGCGTTCTCTATTGAGAGCAGCTGCGTCGTGGTCGTGGGTTCTGGTCGCCATCGAGTAGGCGATACTACGCAAGCTGAGTATTTATATACTTACCGGACCTACCGTACCGAACGCACGCACAGACATTACATGCTACGATAGCTATACTACCAAATAAACCTCTTTACAATTTTTCTCCAACTTCGTCACAGCTATGAATAGGAGGCTAAAAATCAGTACGGCTGCTAGTGTCAAACTGGAAGCAGCATCAGCTGAGCCTTTTCCCTTTACCCTAAATGTTTTGTGTATTGTTTTTTTTCCCTTTATTTTTTATATAACTTTCTTTTCGGACAATAAAAATTTAGGTTAGGACAAACGTTAGGAAAAGGAAGAAGAAAATATTTTTTACTATCTATCATATTCTAACGATTGTTTACTAATTTAAATCGGTAAAACTGTGGCATAAGTGACAATAATCACAAAGCAATATTACCTACACAAAACCTTGCGCCTTCGCCAAAAGGCATGTATGTGAAAGGTGTAATATTTTTCTCATTTTCGGGTAAAAATCTGTCCGGATCGAATCTTTCTGGATCGGGGAAGTATTTTGGATCGTAATGCATCCCGCTAGCATTCAAGTAGACAGGTGTTCCGGCTCTTATTGTGAGTTTTTCGTCAATCTGATAATCAGTACTTGCTTTTCTATCGATCCATCCCATTGGTGAATATTTTCTTAAAGTTTCTGAAACGCATTAATGAAACATGAAATGCTTATCTATTACACTAATTTTGACGTTTGTTGAATCCATTGCATTCTTCTCTATCATCTTAATGATCGTTAATTTGGTCGCCAAACCCTAACGTAGCGATTTCCTGTCTCACAAACAAAATAATCCACCCTTTTACTTTTGGTTTATTCTATAAATCTAACAAAGCTAACGATTTTAATCACAGAAAGTTATATTTAAGGTAATAATTTTAACATATATTATTGTACTAACCTTTTAATGCA
>DWTW01001755.1:0-12048 GCA_018246275.1 Papilio slateri
GAGGAAAGCGATGCACTACAATTTTATAGAGGATATCAATATCTACAATAAAGTCCACGATGCCATGTGTCTAACTATTACAATTATGTCACAATAACTACTTTTTTATGTTAAAACTAGCGGCCCGCCCCGGCTTTATTTTTGTTAAATACCCGTGCGAAGCCGGGGCGGGCCGCTAGTTATTTTATAAACATGATCTGTTAGGTTAGATTATGTTATGTGAGGTTAGAATACATTCGACCTCGCGGCCCAGTGTTTGTGGTCTTGAGATGAAGCAAATGTGCCTCTGTGAGTCTCAGTTCACAGCGGGCATGAGGAGTGATCATTGTGGACTACGATAATTTGTACTCGTGTTTCTCGCTAAGGGGGCGAGGGGTTTGATTCGATTTGAGCACCATATAACCCCAGTTTACCCTTGGTTAGAATAACATAAATGTTTAATGGTTTATGTATGTAATATTTGTAGAGACGAGCGACGAGGGCATCAGCGCGCGCACGGAGTACATGACGACGTCGCGCAACCTGCTCAACTCCGCCGCCGACGCCATCGAGAGGCTCATGTCTAGCTACAAGGTAACTTGCCACTTGTTCGATAATGTAGACCTAAAGAGCAGTGCTGAGCGCCTCACTACTGCGCTGTGTGCCTG
Organism: Papilio slateri; assembly: GCA_018246275.1. Taxonomy (NCBI): domain Eukaryota; kingdom Metazoa; phylum Arthropoda; class Insecta; order Lepidoptera; family Papilionidae; genus Papilio; species Papilio slateri. The sequence continues at coordinate 648 of DWTW01001755.1, forward strand.
TCTTGGTTAGGGGAAGGTGCGAATCTCGGACACCGACTAGTTTAATATCTGGCCATTGTTTTATTTATATGACTTATTACTATCAAATCTATATGCCATAATTGTTTCGAAAAAAGTAGCAGAATCGGTCTATTTTGTAGATTTTTTCCTTGACTTTTTATAAGTTAAGTCCTCGATTTTTTGTCCTAATTTTGCCCCAATGGACATGACACGATGTTGATGTCTCGGACGATGTGGTTGTGTTGTCAGGAGGTGGTGACGCTGGCGGGGTACGCGACACGCGTGTCGGACATGCTGGTGGTGTTCGGCGAGGTGGCGCGCGGGCGCTGCGTGCGCGCCGTGCACGCCACGCCCACGCACCCCGGCTTCCAGGTCACATTCCGGGAGCGGCAGCCGGTGCCGCAAGGTGATTTATTACTCTACAAGAATTCAAGCATGATAATCATACATTTTCTGTAACAATAAGTACTGATATGCTAACGATATTTATGGCAGGCACGATAACGTACACGAGCGACCTGTCGATACGGCTCAACAATGTGCCGATAGTGACGCCGACGTGCGACGTGGTGGCCAGCGGCGTGACGCTGCACCTGGCGCCCGGCACGCACTTGCTCATCGTCGGCCCCAACGGCTGCGGCAAGTCCAGGTAACACGCGCAGCGCGCCACATAGAACCCAGTTAACACACTTATTGGTTTACGAATGTGAATTTTTGAACCAGTTATACCGCAGATTGCCTGTATAATACAATTTTAAATCCGCTCCTTACTTTCCTTAACTAAAACTGTAAAAATATTTAATAGTAAAAGTAAGAGATGTCGTTCCTTAGCTCTTGTACACGTACCCTGAGTGCAAGCAGGACAGATGATTTTACTAACTTGCCTATTTTGCCAGCTGTCTTTGGTAGCTTGAAGTGTATTAGTCCAGCGAAAGAGGGCGCTGTAATTTATAAGCAAATGTGTTGTACGCACCGGCCGAAGGGCTGGAGCTTTCTGTATGTACGCATCACTATCGCTTTCGGCATTAAACAAGAAAACACATCTGTGCTTTCTCTTTCCGATGCACTAAGTTTACTTGGCGCGTTGTAATTTTTTTTTACAGATTTCTAATAAAATTCTTATCTGTACAGTTTGTTCCGCATAATCTCCGGTCTGTGGCCGGTGTTCGGTGGCGAGCTGGCGGTGCCGCGGCCCTGCGCGTGCGCGCACTGCGCGGGCGAGCCGGGCGCGCCGCCGCACTGCCCCACGAGGCCCGTCATGTTCTACATACCGCAGAGGTGAGACGTGTTACGTTGATAAACATATCATTAATCGAATAAAACTAGTAATGGTATAAAGTATTTAAAGTTGTGACCGAAGCTCTTTGTTGTAATTATCAGCGAATCTGCTTAAACTGTTTTGTAATAATTAATTAATTAGTTATCGAACAGGTGTCTAAAAGTGAAATATGCTTAAAAAATAACACCACTGACCGCGACTTCTTCAGCAGATTCGGTGTCTTGACTTTTCGTTGAAATTTCTATGGAGGATTTTAAGCCAAGGGATCTATGCTTGGTCCCTTTATACAAGCAGGTAGCAAACGCGGAAATGGTTCATCGAATATTAAGCGACCACCGCTACGTACATCCGGAACCAGAAAAATTGTGGAACTAGTTGCCCAGTTTTAGATAGAAAGGGTTTTTAGATTCCAGCTATCTCATTCAGCAGATGAAATGCTGCGAAAAATCTTTATTTCACTGCACTACGTACGTGCGTGCCTACGTACATATATACGCGTGCGCACGTACGTATGCGTGCTTTCTAAATTTTGTGTCATTCTAAGTGAAGTTGTTGTGTCCAGGCCGTACATGTCAGTGGGGTCGCTACTGGACCAGGTGACGTACCCGTCGCGGGCGGCCGCCGATGACACAGAGGCGGAGGCGCGCGCGACGCACATCTTGCGCGTGGTGCGGCTGGACGCGTGCGCGGCGCGGCTGGGCGGCCTGCGCGCCACCGCCGACTGGCGCGCCACGCTCTCCGGCGGCGAGAAGCAGCGCCTCGCCATGGCCAGGATGTTCTACCACCGGTCAGTTGAACATTGAAAGAGAGACTTTAGAAACACAAAGATCATGTTGAGTATAATGCGTATTGTCTGCAGGCCGGTGTACGCCCTGCTGGACGAGTGCACGAGCGCGGTGTCGCTGGAGACCGAGCTGGTGATGTACGAGGAGGCGGTGCGCAGCGGCATCACGCTGCTCTCCATCACGCACAGACCCAGCGTCTGGTGAGTACGAAGAAGATATACAGGGGTCGAGAAGAGGAGAGAGTGGCTCCCACTTATTGTGATAAGTGGAAATGTGTGGAAGAACGCAACGCAAGTGCAATAATACCTCTTCGTCACGTCTGTATTATGTTTATAACTCTCGTGCAACTGCTGGTGATGATTCTACCACTGTTTTGGTTGCAGTTTTAAGACGAACCTAGGTCAAAACTTGTTCTAACCTGTAGGTTCATCATCCCGTCCCTGGGTAGCTAATCCATTTCTCATCCCCCTTCTCTTCTCCTTTGAAAATACATTTCAGCTCTTTTGGTTGTGAGTAACGTTGTTCATTTAACACCAGTAAAAAGCTTGCTTCTTTGTCTACCTCTATAAACAATAAGAACAAAGGAAAACTAACGTGAAACATTCGTGTTAATTCATTCTTTCGTCTACAGGAAATACCACACGCACGTGCTAGAGTTCGATGGTGCTGGTAATTGGTCCTTCAGACCTCTGGAGAAAGATACGCCGATCGTGACCCCTGGCCCTCCATCTGTTGCTGTTGAACCGACCTCTAGCGCTGTGGACAGTGGAGGGGAGAATTAGCACGTGGACAGTCGGGGGAGCAATGATAAAGAGAAAGAAGAGACGTAAAAGAAGTGATTGATCGTTGAAGATGTGATTTTGTGTGAAACTTAGGTGTTGTTATTGTCCGCGAAGGTGGAGGTCTACTGAAACCTTAAAGACGCGGTCTAGGAAATTTTAGTTAGGAATTACTTTTATAAAGTAAGTTTTTTTTAATTAATTCGTTTTGAATTGAATTCAACGAACATAGTGAAATAAACTTGTAGTTACCAAAAGGTATCCGTTTTCTATACAATACAGTTTTGACCTAATAGCAATAGAAATAAAGTTAAAATCGAAAAAAAAAAGGACAGGGAAATAACATGCAGACCTATAGATTGATTACGTTGATTACTTTTGCAATTATGGTTTATTTATGTGTGTGTATGTATATATATTTGAACTTTCGTGGTTTTTACTAACATAAAGTTCATAAGAAACCGGATTCTTACCACGATTAGGCTTTTTGAGTTCCCGATATTTCGTCCCGATAAGTCTAATCGTGGTAAGAATCCCGTTTCTTATGAACTTTACTTATGTATGTTATTATTCTAAGCTTGTCGTTAAAATATACAAACCGAAACTGGAGCCCAAAATAATATTAGAAACGAAGTCCTAAGGAAGTGGGGGATTGAAACACTACAGGTGTACTAAAATCAACTAAAAGCAGTACTGGGTTTTAGATAACTGGTACATTCTCTATCAACTCCCATTTATGTTATATCCAGTTTCAGGCCCTCCATTATTCCAAGCGCATATTCCAATGGACAGACGACGTAGCGCATTCTATCTTAATATGAACGGGTTTAATTTTTTATTGCGATTCAAAAATTCTTCATTCGTGTGATTGCGGCGTTAGTTTTATAGGTTATATATTTTTTTAATAAGATTACATATTGCCAGGGTCTAAATATTTCTAAAGCTGTCAAGTTAAGAGGCTGTCATTTCGGAATGCTGGATATGTCATTCTGACAGTTGCGTTTAGGTTACTTTTGACAGTTGTTTTTTTTTTTTTAATCTGTCGCATTAAATGTGGCGGCGACTTTCGAGATTTTTATGTCGGATACCAGTTATTTAGTTTTGTAAATACATTTCGTATGTGATATTTCATTGTATTGGATTTCTGAATGTATGTGTATAAACTTTTTTTTGATAATGTTAAGGCTAAGTGAAGTTTTTAATGGCGCCTTGTTACTTAGAGCTATATTTTTCTTAAGTCATTCATTTTAAAATAATAGGAACTTTTATTCATTTTGAGGATTTCTCTCCGCAACAATTGTCAGATAATAAAAGAATGAAGTAAGCTTTTTTACACTCATAATGGCGTAGTCAGAGATTAAATAGTTATAAAGTAAATCGAAATAAGTTTTTCATAGTGATGCAATAACCTTAACTGTAATAATAACTGAAACCTTCTTTATCACTTAAATTACGAGCAAATTTTTACTTTATTAATAGTTCTATTATTAATTCATAGAAGTTAGTTCGCTCTTTTAATTTTAATTACTATTAACATCACATAGATTTATTACAATTAAAAAAAAAACTATAATTTGATTGATACTTCGTATCTCTGACGTATTGTTAATCTTTCTTATATTTGTATTTTATATATCTTCCTGTCGACTAGGCGTCTGTTTACCTTATGTTAGAATTTGTTTTAAGAACTAGATTTTGTGATGAGATTTTTAATATGGCTGTTGACTTTTTTATTATTTTTACTGTTTGTAATAATTTAGGGCGCGTCGTATCTAGAGACGCAAAATAACAGACTCATTTCCTAGCTGTCACTCCCAACGTTATTACTTAATCAACACAGACAACTGAAAAGACAGATTATATATTTGTTCCAATTGGATACCAATTAGAAGAAATTATTTTGTTTATTGTTTACAAATTAACTTTCTAAGGTCCTTTTTAGCGTCGGGTGGTACTGAAAAAGATTCTCCTCGTGGATTTATTTATATATCTTGGCTATCAAAAGAGGTCTGTTAAATCATGACGATTATACGATATATAATTTATTTATTGAATCGCCTGTATTTCTGGTTCGCCCATATTGTACAGTAAGATATATCGACGGGCGACTTCGGTAGGGAGTAAGAATAAATGGGGTTTTATAAAAAAACATATTGAGTTTTATTTTATTCCAGAGCCTTGATCGTGTGACTACCTAAAGCCTAGTTATTAGAAACTCCAGTAACCCTCAGTTCCCACCCTCAGTAGATGTCGCTGGCACCGTGCCGTCTTTACAGTGGATAAGGACGGGCGACCCACGGCCACGGCACCGTCGCCGTGCTTTGTCTAAGTTCCTCAAAGTAGATCATATATTACTATTTGACACGGCACGTCGACTGCGTGCATATATAAGCAATAGTTAATTAAAAAAACAATAATCCCGACCAACTGTTACCTACTCTGTGGAAGAACACGAATCGAATGACATGTCACATTTCAAAAAAGGTCAAGCCGTTTAGGTCACACTTCGTAGTTCGAATTTCCCGAGCATCAGAGACTGTACCAAAGCAGGTGTTTGTGTGTTTGTTGATTCATTTAGTTGTTTGTTATTTAGCTTTAGGTACTATTATTGGTGAAAATAAATTAATTATCATGAGGTTCGACTACCGCAGGAGGGGTGATAATGTACGCCCTCTGAACTTCCAGAGGAAAAAACCTAGTCGTTTTCCTTCGCTTATCGGTCACCTGCGCGGAACATTCATTGGTTGAACGACTCCGGTACGGCGTACGTACATTGCTTCACGCCTTTAGCACTAAAAGAGACAGACATTGGGCTGAGCTAGAAATTAAACGGAGAAGATTCTGATACTCAGTTTTTGAATTCGAAATCACTAGATAGATAAATATATATTATTTCTTTCATTTTAATGATAAATTATTGTAATGTAATTACTATTAACAAATAATGATGTTACCAGTGAGGTCAAACGTCTATTAAGAAGGCTGCGTCGCGCTGGATTTAGCAGGTATCAAAGGTGTAAAAAATTATTAATCAAACCAAGGAATGTTTAATCTTTGGTACGATAGGGTAATAATCCTTGGTACCTATGAACCTTCCTTATAAAATAACAGCATACAAGGAGTATGCTTAAAATGCTTCTTAACAGGTGGGGTGCTCGTGGGTGTAAACAAACCGAAAGGTTTTTTTTATAAATGGAAGAAGTTGGCAAACGTGCAAGTCCAGAAGTCCAGAAAAAACGTCCCGAGGTACCGATCAATATAATCAGTAGCCTTGGCAATGTATGACATGACAATAACTATTTTTTGTCATTCACCTATAAATTCCAAACTACGCTTAATACGCAAAATCAAGTTATAAAATTTTTCAGCGTGGAAAATAAGAAACGAATGCGTGCTAAGTCGCGGGCAACACCTAGTCATGTATATTTTCAAGCTGAATATTTTTTATGTAGTAAACAACTAACTAACTGCTAACGTAACAACGGTTAACATTTACCGCTGCCCGCACGGCACCAGCACGCGCGGCCGCGCAGCTCGGCGCGTGCGCAGTCTGTGGCTGGAAATAGATAGATAGATATTGCAAAGGGCGTATAAATGTTGCTCACACAATATTTATTAATAATTACATTGCAGGACGTTAAAGACGAATGTGTGCCACTGATTGATATTAAAGGACAGAAGGAAATTGGGACGAATTAAGAGTGAAAAATATCTTATTGCAAAATTGTACAACGTAAGCCTGGATCTATAGATGTTAAAGGAGCTGGAGGAGAAAAAGGGTTCCGTCCAAGTCCGAAAGAAAAGAGGTCGAATGGGAGTCAAGCCTTAGTTTATTGATTTTAAGAGACATCAGGGACTATAAAAAATAATAACATCCTTACGTCTATCGTGAGAGGTGTCTGCCGGCCTAACTATGAGACCGGTGCCTGGCTCTATCACAATTAAATGATTGACTTAACAACACCAAGGAGCACGTGTAGGGCAGTCATTTTTTTTTCAACGTTTTTTTACTTTTTCTATTCTTCATTTCATTTCTAACGAATTTCACGCAAGTGAATCTCGTTACATATAAGCTTGCTGATAAAAATAACATTTACTATTAATTATTTATTTAATCTGAATTGTTACAAGACAGGATTATAGTCGTTGATAACAATGCAATAAATTCTTTCCTCGTGTTGCCGCTCCGCGCAGTACTTCCCGCTGAAATAAATATGTTTTATTATTTTCTACGAATTTCAAATCAATAATGTTTAATCTATCCAACTGTTATATATGTATATTATTTCTTGTGTACCTGTCGGTCCGCGAGAGGCTTAAAATGAGGTGGTGGTTATTTAAAGCTCAACGTGCCGGCCAATGACGAATAATAGCCACATGGTCTAAAAATGTTTCGCTTCTTTTAAATTTCAGATTTAAAATCATCTAAGAAGAGATCCTTTAACGGATGCGTAGATTCTTCGATAGATATCGAATCGGATTCGATATTAATATACTTACCTCTAACCCAGGGGTCGGAAGTTTTTTAAGTTAGGTCTGGATAGTGCTAAGCATTTTTTTTATCGAGGTCAAGAAAAAAAGGTTTTTAAACGTATGTGAAAATAAGGTTAGTTCTCGAAAGTGTTATTTATTATTAATATAATATAGGTAGGTAGGTATATTTAATAATATTTGTCGATCCGAATTTCGACCTTCCACAGTCCGGGTACGGTCCGCGGGCCGCCTATTGCCGACCCTTGCAACCTAACATAACGAATTAGGATATCGACGCTTTAAACAAACATTTGTCTTCATAATAGATGACTCATATAGACTTATTAATAGATAAGATTAGAATGTGCTGAAACGTTCAAATCGTTTTTCAACGTGACGCTTCACTGATAAGGTGGAAAGTGTCCGTGCATTGCGTCTCAAATCTCTCGTTTAGTGGCCCACGTCATCTACTTATCGGTTAGCCTGGATTAGTACTAAGATATCGCACCATATTTCTTTCAATGCAGGTTCTTTTTCGATCGTAATCCTATCCAAAATTTCCACTTCTCGCTTTCCGCTCAAGGCCGCGTATCTACGAATGCTTATTGAAAAAAAAAACCTGTTATCTAGGCTGTTATCGTTTAATTGGCCACGTGTCCACCACGCGGCTCGTGGCTTTGTATATTTTCTACGGCGATGACTCGCGAATATTGGTGCGATAAGCAGAGTGAGCGTCTTCTTTCCGCTTTGTGTTGTCGTTTTTTTTTTAGTTATGAGTAATTGCTATAATTGAATTCACATTTTCAAACGGCACTCGAACATGTATGATGAAGTAATCCATCATAGTTAAGTTGTATTAAAAAAATTACTGTTTAATGTTATTGTTTTTTATATGATGACTAGCGGCCCGCCCCGGCTTCGCACGGGTATTTAAAAAAAATCGAAAAATTATACGGATCCCGAACTTTTTGAAAATGTACTATTTATCTATTTATCTACTAATTTTTCAATTCGGTCCACTAGTTTCAGAGCCTACTCAATCCAAACAAATAATCAAATCATTCCTCTTTAGAATATTAGTTTAGATGTAGCATCTTGTACAATTAGTCCATTGAATGTTATGATCGGTGTAACTTCATCGTAACGCTAACTTAAGGTTCTCTTAACTTACTGTCGCCCTGGAGTCTGCGGCCTTAACTTACCGTGAGTCATCTTAGTTTTTTTTATAGAGAAAGAGAGAGACAACATGTTTTATGTGATGTTTTCAGCGGTGTGAACTCCCGGCTTCGAAACACGTTAATCTTAAAATTCCCCTGCTAACGGACATACGATACGCAGTCCAAGATCCATCGCGTTTAGTTGGCACCTTAAGACAGCACCAAAGTGTCTTAAATACGCAAAACAACGAAGAAATACTAAGAAGCGTGCCATTTTATTCATATCTAATACCATTATTTGCAAAAGTTTCCTCTTGCCAGGTCACACAACTGTTAAATTACAAGTTGGATTTAAGTAACCAACCAAAGTTTTGTACTAAATAAACTAAATTACTCGCCATTCTGGTCACCAGGGCTACCCAAGTCTTTGCTTCTGATCACTTCTGATGATGATGAAATGGTAACGAGGCCCAAAGGCATTCATGGGGCAATGCTCTGACTCTCTCGTGAGGTCGTATCAGAAATAGTGTATTCCGGAGCTGATTGAAAACTTTGTAAACTTACGTAGCATTGGATCAGCCACATTTCTAATAGAGCGGACGGTCGATGGGCTAAAAGTTTTTAGAAATGACGGCCACGTTCAGGGCGACGCAGCGTAGGTAGGTTTCATACAAAATAGACAGACGATCGGGCAGACAGACACCTGCCGTGCGACCACGACCATCCATGACCCCACCGATCCTGAGAAGATCATACTGGCCGAATCGCAGGAGGACGCGCCCGGTCTAGCCATTGCTCGGCTCTGCACGCGCGGTGAGTGTAGAGCCGAACAATGGCTACTTGACAAGTTATTTCGTCAATTTCTTATGTATCCGCCATTCTCGCCCTAATAGGCATGACAGGACAGTTAACGTTTTCAGAGATAGACAGGAACTGTTTCCTTAGCACGCTAGGTGCTCGTGTCTTTGAAGGTATACATGTCACGTTGCGTGGCCATGCTGACGGCTGGGGCATATTTCGCCGCTGTGACAGCTTTCGTCATTTGATTCCTGACCCTTGACAGAAGATAATTGGCCTAATTTAAATCGTATACATAAGTTGCGCAATTGTAAAAATATAAAAGTCGTCTATTTTTTATATTAATTATCATACGATGATGAAATAATTAATTTGCGATACACCGACGCGTCATAACTTCGCAGCTTGCAAGTAACCCGGGGTCGGGTCGATCGTGCTCAATCTCAAAATTGTTTAATCTCAATTATCGTAGTCGGCGAAAGAACGCTTCGCACCATCTCAGAGATCAGTCGGCTCAACGTTTTTTTTTTAATTTCAAAATGAATTTTTATTATAACAACGAATATTTAACTTAAATAGTAATGGACCAAACACATTTCTCGTATAACGGATGACCAACGGGGCCAAAAGGTTTTAGAACAGGAGACACGGCGGACCTGCTTAAGTAGGCCTAGTTGCTCTCTCTTGTAGAGACTCCCTCTTGGATGGCGTGACAAGAGTAATCGACCTGTGACGACTGATAAGGGGGAGGCTGTGTATTGCAGTGGGCGTCTATTGGCGGATGATCATGATGTCTTGCTCAAGAGGATATACTAGATATATCGAGACAATGAAATAAATTAACATCGTACATCGACACAGTACATACGTTTGGATCTTCTCAATCTAAAGCGGATTGCGATGGATACTTTCTCCTTTGCGACTTTTTCTTTGTGTAGGACACACGAGAGCTAGCAACACTATGCGTATATACATAACAAATATAATTGCTGTTAGTTCCTTTTCGTATGCAATTATTTATTTGTTTACAATGAAATTGTCAAGGCTTGTTTATGAGTTAACCGTGGAAGATACGAGTGCGTCGAGTCGTTCGCCCTCACTAAACAGTCCAACGGAATGTCATTGCATTTAGATAAATCTGCTAACGTATGAAAATAGGTAATTGCGATAATTCTCGACGACATGCGTAGAAATAAAAATATATTTAGTTCGTTTTATCTCCGTGTGAACGACCCGGTGACGAAAACAGGAGCCGATGCTCAGGAACTGGGTGACTCCCAGCTCCAACCGCACGGTGTCAAAGTTTACATTAAGATAAAAACATTTTACGTCTGAACGACGTGAGAAGCGAAAACAGAAGATTAAGAAATATTGTATTGCTAATAATTAGGCGAATTCATACCCGTAATACGCTTACACATAGACCACCTTAGGCACTAACTATTCTCTGAGTCCAAGATGGCCACCGCTACAAAATGGTGGATGGCATATTTTTTTACAACCCCCCGATATAGGTATCAAATGATAGAGCTTGGCGAGTAGAATAGAATACATAGTAACTAAATAAAAACTAAACTAAAAGTAATTTATTTTAATTAAACTGTTTTATTGAAAATAATTATGAAGATAATGTTCTAATAGAAGTTAAAATATAATCAGGTTGGTTGGTCCTAGGTGTGGGACCGATCCTGATCGATCTAGAGTTTCTAGAGCATTGATCAGACTTGAAAATAAAAACCGTCGCTTTACTATTGGCATTTAAATTGACAATCGCTTTTCATTTCCGTAGTTCCAATTTTCGCCACATTACAGATAAGTTGGTCGCACTAGAGCACCTGTGCAAATATTTAAATAGCATTTATAATGATATGAGCGGTTGATTGTCGATAGAAATTTCACGCGTAATAAGATTAGGTCTGATTCATACCTGAGCAAAAATGCTTTGTCAGTAGGAAGTTAGATAAATGGATAAACACTTTATTGCTCACGTTAAAGTACAGTCAATTGACCAAAACTAAACTTATAACCTAAAGCAAATATAAGGTCACGGGCGGCCTTAGCCGCTATGAGCGATCTCTTCCAGGCGACCCTGTACGACAGGAGAGGTCTAATAAATATATATATATATAT
>DWTW01001756.1:0-12042 GCA_018246275.1 Papilio slateri
TATATATATATATATACATTACAAAGTATTTCATTAGCAAGTGCGTTTTTTTTTTATATAGAAGAACGTGGCAAACGAGCAAGCGGTTCACCTAATATAAGGTGACCGCTACCCATAGGCATGTGCAACAATCTAATGAATTGCAAAAACGTTGAGTACCAGTAGACAGAGTAGCAAATGAACTAGGATAGAACTACGATAGAAGAAAATAAGATATTTATTAATTTTCCTATCCATCCCTACCGTCAAATCCTCTTTCCTAAGAGGAAGGGGACTAGAATTAGGCTTTCGGCACTTCACTCATCACATAAAATGCGGAATACTCCTACTTCACGCCTGGGTTCTGTCTTCTGTGAGGTCGTGGTATTTCACCGGTCGAGCCGGCCCGTTCGTGTAATAGATGTTGTTGTAGCGGGCTCTACCACTGTTAAAAGTAGCGAGTAAGAACTAACGAACTACTAAAAGTAAGTGTAGTAAAGCTTAGAACTTACAAGAGAACCTATGGCTCTTTATAAAAGGTTCTTCATCAACGCTAAGTTCTCATGCACCCCTATGATGTGTATATAATATTTTTGTCTACTGAAATTTAAACATATCACAAGTACGAGCACTCAGATGCAATGCGGTGGGCACATTGTGAAAAAGTGATCCCTCCGCCATAAACATCACGCGGCCGGTGTCTTTGTCTCTGATAAACAATTAGCCTTCCGAGTAACAATAGCAGTATTCATAAATTTCTTGTATTAACGATAAGGTTCCACACAAAGATTAGGCCACCGGGATAGCAGGATGTGTAGGTAATCTTGTTTGAACACGGAGCATGTTTACGCCTTATTACCTTTTCGTACGTAATGCACTAGATAAGACAACATCCTTTACTTTACGTATTAACAAATGATTTTATTATCTGTACCATGTTGTGAAACTCCCCTAAATCTTTGTTATACAAAATAACTCGTATGTCTTTGAACTCAATTCTTCTTATATAGCTATAATTACTTGCATTACAGAGCTTATTAGCTCCTAAATGTTTGGGTTAATCAATAGCCATCCAACGAACACAAGTTTTTACGTAAGTGGTTCTTAGACATAAGTATCGTAGATAACAAATTGCAAACTTTAAAACAGCACGATAATAGAATATGTTTAAAAAAGTCATAAGTAAAGTGACACAGGTAATTTGAACAAGTTTAAATAATTTTTATGTTACGAGTAACCTAATGTTAAGTGCACTACCACCTATCGTACGATTCGTTGTCATCTTTTGTAAAGGATAGAGGAGGGGGTTCAGATCGAGAAAAGAAGGAGATGGAAATGGGTTAGTTTCACTTGACTTATCAGACGATATGCAGAAGTCCAGTTGTTAGCCTGTGCGAGTAGACTTATTCATGGAACAGCTGCCGCAGTAGTAGAAGTCACAAATAACTTAACAACATTCGTAGGTGTTACCAGTAATAATAATAATACAGCGAATACCTACAAATGAAGTTATTTGTTAGGCACAAAAAAATAACACCATCTTTTTTTATTTTTGAAAGCATCAATAAGAACTTCTTTCGTACTACAGCTATCTAATTACGAGAAATGTATATCGTGGCCGCCTCAGTCATGTCAACAATCACTAGAAGCGCACTGTTCACTCAATACGTCCACTAAACTATTCAATAGACAATAGAGCCATCTGATTCCCAACAACGCAAACGTATATGGGAATTTTAATTGGAAATATGAGCGAATGTTGCCTTGTTATGTTTGACTATTATTTCTATCACATCGTATAATTGAAATAATAGGCATAAAATATTGTTAGGTTATAAATGTGTCACATTGCATTGATTTTATGTTTTGTTTATGGAAATTAGGAATGGAAGCGCCAGCACAGCCTTAATGGTTTACGCATACGGATTTAGAAACTTAAGGTGGTGACAACTTATTCTACTCGCTCATCTCTTTAAGATGTGCACGTAATCAGACGGAGATCCTGACGCCGACAACTTGTTCCGATCAAATTTTTAAAATAAGATTCAAATAGTAGCTTCTTTTGAACGCGAGGTATATTTGTCGTGGCCAGATCTTAAAATTGATCACTTCATGATGTGGCCGGCTATTTCATGATATGGAAAATACGCGCTGCCCACATCATGATGCGGTCTGCCCAGATCAATGAATAATCATCCTTTGACGATATTGAAAAGCTCATCGCACGGTTACTTCATGATATGGTTAAACATTAGTGATCATATCCTAAAAATAGTTACATTATCCATCGTTAAAGGCGCTGATATTGTTTTGATTTTGTAATGCATCATGGCGACGGACAATTATCCTGATAAAAAATCGAATAATAATGTTCCTATTGTAGATAAAAATGAAGTGAATCGCTGTTATGATACAAAACTACTTGAATTTTACGAATAATTAATGGAAACCCTACATTAAAATTATGGGCAAAAGTTGATTGACATATCATTAAACGTTAATGTTAAAACGATATAGTCATTTTGAGATGGCCGTATCATGAAATACAACCATTTCATAAAATGGTCGACCACATTATGAAATTCTAAGATCTGGTCACGACATATCTATAAAAAAGGATGTTAACTACTCATTAGAATAAAATCGCCGACGTATTTTTTTTAACAAAATTTCATGTTAAAACGCTAAATAATTTCTTTTTCGGAAGCTAAAAATAAAACAAAATTTGCAAGTCAATTATGCACTCCTCGGAACAAAGACGGTAAGGAATCTCTCTGATAGAATCCTCTGGACCAAGGGTTGCTGGCTTTTTTCGATGTCTGTACATTAATTTAATTAATAAAATTCTTAACATTGGGGCTACGAGTCCGAATGTCCGGATAAGTGGCATTCCTTTTGAATTTTATCCCTCCATATTTGTTGGTTCTTTAATTGATATTAAATATTTTTTCCCAAAATAAAAATTAAATTTACTTCAAAAAAGTTATAACAAATAGGTATGGGTTTTTGAAACCTTTTTGGAAGTTTTCCATAAGATAATCAAAAAAATACTTATCTATTTTATCCCAATTTATGTAAATAAAGACAGAAACCGCTATCAGTTTTCCATTGATATTATTACAAAATATAACAGGGAATATTTTTTACATACATTGGATTCCGCAAACACTCAAAAGTTGGATCAATTCAGGAGTATGTTACATACAGACAGACAGGTATACATTATGTGTAATATTTTGATATGTAATGATGTTTCAGAAGGGTTCATAGCTACGAGTCACTTAGCAACAATTTCGTCTGTAATTATGTTAGTCTGACAAAAATGGGGACGACATAGACATTATGAAGGGTAGACACGGCCCTTTCTATAATTTAAGTATGCTGAACTATAAATTTTTAAATACCCAGCGATTTCTATATAAAACTTTAAAATGTTTATATTTTAACTTTACAAATCAATTGTTATTGTTATTTACAAATTAAAAAGAAATCAATGTGCAAACATTCACATATATTTGACAATACAATATAATCGCATATAATGAAGATACATAATAAGGAAGTGGTTAGGTGCTAAAAAAAAAAAACCGTAACACTGAAAATCAAAACCCGATCGGAAAGTGCCAATGAAAATATGAATAATATATTAATGACGTGAACAAAAAGACAAGGAATAAAGAACACAACATATTGAATCAAATAAACTCAAATAAAAAGTTGTCAGAGGGTTTATACCTAAATCAGAGCAGACCTTTAGCATTAGATATCAATGCAACGATGAAGCCATGTAAACTAATAATCTAAAAACACGTTACTAGCGGTAGGTCTACCGTTCACAAGGCCTACGCTCATAGTTAAAACCGCGCCGGGGTGAAAAAAAAACTAAAAAAGTGCAAAATCATATCGCCGTTACATCTCGAATGGTACTTTTTTATTTCAATTTTCGAGGGTCCGCTAAACGTTCGGAGCGGGCTCTATTATCCGCCGCCTGTGACGTCGGCACATTCGCCAGCCGCTTGTGTGTTATTAAACTAAATAATGTGTATCATAACCTATTCATATCTATCATCTCAATGGATATGCCAATTCCATCGCTGAGCAGTCTTATTATTAAATGTTTGCCCTACAACTTGTTTTTTTTTCTAAAGCTAACCATAGAAACGGCAATATAAGTTTTAGCGATTCATGATATTCTCTTTAAAAAATGAAAAACTGTTTTGTTCCAATTGAAATAGAAACAAACACATATAACTATTCGTTTTTCATTAGACAAAAATAATTAATTACAATATAGTAATTGTGTAGACCGACTGACTGACTTTTACTGAAATTAATGTGTGTTAAAACATTTTAAGCTTGACGGGTTTAGGTTGATGGGTTTAGAATCTATCAAATTGATCCAAAGGTGAGAAGTGAGAACGAGGTAAGTACAATTAACTGAAGCTGCGTTTAACTTATTTGTGTTCAGAAGTGACTTACAATGACCGCTGCAGCTGCTACGGCTACCTCTATGATTATTCATAAAATGATCATGTAACTTATAAATACTTTAAGAAATAGTGCAGTTAATAGAAACTGAAATGCAATCACACTAACTAATCATTCATACCAGCGCACCAGAAATATTGTTATCCAATAAATTTGTAGTCACGCACGCGTCAAGGGACTGCAAGTATTACGGCACAGACATAAGCTAATGGAGCCGCCAACAAAACCGATTCATTATTCGTTTCTTAGCCTCGCATTACGTCACTTTCTATTTACCTCAAATGTTTCATTTGCATAATAGGCTTTTTTCCTGCCATTACTATTTAAGTTAATATTTGGATTTGTTGTTGTGGCCCGCACGCACGCACCGAACATAAAGACAACCTGTACGTCGGCGGCCATTTATGTAAATATCAAACAATACCGCGCTATTATGACAATGTATACATTTCAAGCGTGGTGTTATAGTTAACTGTGGTTGGTTTTGTGCAATTATTTATTACAATAAGAGAATTAAAATTAAGCTTAAGTAACTATGTTAATCGTGTGATCGATTTGCGATATTTTTGTTTTATTTCTCATGTTGAATATTGTTAATTAGATGCATATTGTTAGTTCACACAGCCTATATGGTCAACGAGTTTTAAATAAAGAATAGTACAAACACCAACGCATCGCGGTATCTAATTTAAAACAAAATACATACACAACCCAAAAACGAATCATAAAAGCGTTGATTCGCACTGAATTCTTAATAATTTCTTTAAGTTTAATCAACGAAACATCAGAAAGCGATATGATGAGGTCTATTAAAGAGTCCGATAGAAATTCTCATTTGGTTCGCGTCGGGTCTTCGGGAACAAAGTGCGTCCGTCGGTGGTGTTATTAACGCGTCTAAATAATTACAGGGCGCATCAATCAGAGGGCGCATGCAGATGCGGCGGTTTGTGCGAGTCAGCGCGGCGCACTCCGCAACCCTTGCCTTGATACCCGCAGAGATATCTCGGATACGTTTATTAAAAACGTGTCTCAACCAACAGGCAGAGATATAGAAATGCAGACATTATCATTATTACTACAAACATCTAGTGCCCGAGTTTATTTTTCTGGAGGAGTGGCTCCCACTTTATCGTGAAATGAAAGTCCTTGAGCATTAATTTTATTTTATTAAAGCCATCATATTACATAAGCACAATTAATTTGCGCTCAATCAGAATAAGCGATAAAAACTTCACCTTTCTTACACAAATCTACGAAATATAGTAAGTTCACTATAACCTCTACTGTAAACCTTTTCGTTCTAAATAGTCATGATAGCGCACTGTTTTATTCATAAGAGCACCCGCCGCCCACGATGATTGGCACATTTCGTCCAGAACGCCTTAAATGACCACAGTTAAACGAACAATGACTAGTTTCAATTGCCCCAAACTTAATTTCCTCTAAAATAAACGTTACGACGGAGGGAATATGACGATAGAATAAATAAAATTAGCTTAATCGTAGCGATAGATTAATTGAACCTTGTCCCATAGAACAAGAGATAGACGAACGTGTGATTTATTTTTTAACTATAACGCATCGAGTGTTATAAAAATACCGATCAGCTGTCTTTCGTAACCATGAAAATAATAATTAGCGTTATGGCCCTGACTAAGCGGCAAAGTCGCGCGGGTCCATTGGCACGCGTCAATATTTGACGGACGTCTTCACCCGTCATCCGTGCATTATATTGTCGTGACCGTCTAACATTTCGGATATTGATTAACGATCAAAACATTTTAAATTCTATAACAGTTTTAATAGAGTTGACTCTCGACTATCACTCTCTTATACGATATCGCTGTTGCCATGTCTTCGAAAGCAGTCTAATTAAGTTTTTTATACCGAAACCCATTGTTGATTGACAGATGGCGCTAGCGGCGTTTCAAAATGGAAATGTTACTTTCTATATGTACATTTATCAATCAATTTGTAGTAATTGTTCTAAAATAATGATTGTTATGCAATTTAAGTGAACTACTTTTATGAATCCTTGACAGATTTATAAATTAAGTTTACTGTTTCTTTTAGTTTATTTTCCACTGTGACTACTTTTTCCTGCTTAGTATTTACTAACGTGTACGTTAAGCTTGTCTTTGAATAATAGAATTAAAAATACCTTTATAAGAGAAAAGTATGGATTAAAAGTGGATGTTGTGACTAGAATTGAGAAAGGTATGCTTCGGTGGTTCCGGCATGTTTAAAGGATGAATAATGAGAAAGTACCAAGACAAATTTATGTTGCAAAGGTGAGTGGCAGAGTTGTCAAGGGGCGGCCCAGGAGGACTTACATCGATTAGAATAGTGACATACTAAAGAAAGGAGATATAAGGAGTACCCGTAACCTACGGCATGAATGTGTAGATGTATAGATTTTTTTTATACTAAAAGGTGGTTAATGAGCAAGCGTGTCACCTGATGTTGAGTGACCGCTAGCCATAGGCATCAGCACTAAGCTAAGGAGTATCAGATGCGTTGTCTACCTTTAATCGACAGAGGAAGAGATAAAAATTATAAAAATATCTATCCATCCACTCCCCCGTCAAATCCACTTCCCCTAAATATCCTCTCCTTATTAGACTTTTATAATAGGAATATATGGATAGGATAGGACGGGGAAGAGGACTAGAATTAGATCTCCGGCACCTACCTACTTCACGCATGTCTTCTGTGAGGTCGTGGTATTTCACCGGTCGAGCCGGTCCATTCGTGCAAGAGATGTTGTTGTTGCGGGCTCTACCACTATAAAAAAGATGCAGAAGAAGCGAGATGGTGTGCCAGGATCGCGCCAAACGGAAATCCGTGATACCTACCCTCTTCTGGGTTAAGGGCGTGTGCGCATATTTATTCACAATTAAATGTGCCTTTTGAGAATTTTCCTCTAGTCTGGTTTATAATGGGTAACCTCTAAAACCACTGCACTAATTTTAATAGTACTCAAAAGTAATATAGGTACACTTTAATATATTTTATTAAAGTATAATATTAAAATTCACCCTGGCGATAATAGGCACGAACATCAAGCCAATATATAATAATAAAAATGTTAATATATATTCCAAATAAAAATGTACTTTATTGCATTTGCGGTAGTGACGAGTAGCGGCACACAGAATCCATCAACATCGCAACATCGAACGCCAAATCCGCCATCAATCAAAAGACATCAGAAAGGATTAAAATCTACGTTGCACCTTCCGATGCTCGAGTACCCTTGTTTTTCTCTAACCCGTAAATACTGAGGGGCGTAAGTACGGCCCGGGGGCGGTAAATATTATAGAGGGGGTGGGGGTGGTGGGGTGAGCCCCCTCGCCTTGGAGGGAGGCACTATCCCTTATCGCGAGCGTTACCCTCGCGCGCGGCCGCCAGACTGTCAAAATGTGGGGCAAATCGATTCCTCTGCCCTATTTTTGTGCATCTGGACCGTTATCGATTTTCAACTACAAAACTGACAATCATTTATTCGAGATATAATATTACTACATGCATATCTAAGTTTATATTAATCATACTTTAACAAGTGGAGAACAATTACTAAAAGGCAACAAAGTAATTTAAGTGCGTCAGTTATCACTATTTTAAAGTGTTCTCCAGCGAAATGAAATAATTTTATATGTGCCGTAAATTACATTTAATCGAAGGGCTGGACTTGGTCGCTTGGCATAAAAAGCTTATTTCGTACTGACCATTAATATACCAGGAGTGAGAGCGTCTTCGACACAACGCTGGTTAAAATAGCCATAACATAGAAATTTCGAATTAACTTTGTCATAACTTATGAGTTTACTATATGCATAAATTTTATTTCGTGTGTGAGGTCCATAATGTTGCCTTTATTTATTACAACTTGCTTGATAATTGATTTATCTATTTAAATTCCAATAACCTTAAAATTTCCTTGATATCTGACATATATTTTATAAGGAACATGAATATTTCACAATGATTTAAACTAAGGATACGGCGGATTTTAAGGCGTTTAATTTTTGTCATATTTTTTATTCTTCTTATATTATCATTATTCGAAAAGATTATATAGTTGTGGTACCGGGAAATAGAAAAAAAAATTAAATTAGTTTTATAAAAATAATATCAGTGTTCAAGTGTAAAATTTTAGAGGTCTAATCTAGCAGAAAATTTATTCAATAAAATCTAAAACATAGGTTAAATCTTAAAAGAAAAATCAATACACAGTTCTAAAGAATACTTTAACAGAATATTATATGATTTTGTAAAGAATTGCAGCTTAAAAGTTTCTATTGCATTAATAAACTATACAAAACTACTAGTCGCTAATCTGCATGCATCATTATGATACCTTTTTTTATTTCCGTTGTTCTCTTATGTGATGTTTTGATATTTAATAAGCCGAAAACTAAATATATCATTGTTAATATAATACGTGTATACAAGGTTACGTAAGACAGATCGGCACTAGCACTATTAAATTATCAAAGTGATTAACGAAATCGTAAAACGAGCGGTGAACGTGACGGACTTCCGCAAGGTAACGGCCGACAATACCGATTACTCGCTAACTATAAATAGCAGCCAACTTTGTTAGATGAAGCTATAATTGTAACGCCAACTTATTTTTAACTTCACGCCTCTTTACTTAAATATTACGAAATCGATATTTTAATTTTTATCTTCACGTATTCTTTCTAAAAGTATTAGATTCAACAAAAGAAACTGGTAATCACGAGGCTCGAATGGGATCTGTCTAATCTCTCGCTCTACCTTTGGAGATGCACAAAATACTAGATACAAAATGTAAAAAAAGATAATAAAAAGAAGATAATATGAAATAAGCAATAAACTGATCGTCATGTCGAAGTCAAAAGGCGAAGCGTAACGTCCTGTAATACTAACCTTAAAGACAGCAGTGATTCTTTAACGTATGAGGATATTGGTACTTCTTCCATTCAATGAGAACAAAATGCAAAAAGAGTTCTATTCAATTCAATATTAGAACAGTAGTAACCCAGGAAATTTTCTGAAATATTCGTTAAGTACCTATATCTACTTACAAAATGCTCACAATAAAACAAACACGTAAACCGATTAAATGTACGTTGCGTCTAGTAAAGGGGCTGTAAATTATAATAATAACGTATAACATTGTAGAAATACAACATGGAAATGAAAATAGAAGAAACGAAATCCGCATCGTAAAATTTATTTTACTATCACAATTTGCAAGTCCGGAGTACGTTTGATAGTTGGCGCGGTGAGTATCGAAATCTTTTTATAACGCTGCAAATGTTTTATTGCGTTTTATAATAGACCGTATATCAGTGTTTAACGAGGGCCCCGGCCGAGGTCTGGAGTAGCCCTTATCTCATTTCGTTGCTTTGTTGTAGCGTCGTAAGTTGGCAAGTTAAAATTGAACCGTGCGGCCCTCTCGGTCGCAACGTGTCCGAACTCGGTGCGCTGCTACAAAGTACCCAATGTGACTAATACATTACTACTTTATTTGCTAGGAAAGCTTTACGTAAATCAAACTAAGATCAATTGTTCAATCATTGATTTGATTATATTAGATATGCAGATAAAATACTCAGATACATCCTGGACGAACTTTCCACGAGCAAGAATGAATCCGACAATGCTGTTGAGATTTCTAAAACTTTGCGCGTGACATTGCTTTTCCATACAAATTGGTATAGATAACTAATAATCTGAGTGGTAATTAAGAGATAAGGGTGGCTCATTCACACAACAGCGAGTGGAGCGAACCGGACAAAAACATCATTCCGGTGCATTCCGCCTCCCATTGTTTTGATAGAGATCTGCACTGGATTAATAACTGCATGCGCAGCTATCTAATTGTGTACGGATAGAAAAATACGCCGAATAATTTTATAAACTATAAAAAATAGGCATTGGCTGAAATTGGACTATATAGCTAAAAAGCTGCTCATTAAAAATGTCACCAGAGTAATCGCGAATAATAACCCAACAGTAACAAAACCATGCAATTATAATATGACTTTTAGTAAATTTGTTCAAAATTCTTATTTTAAATATTTCTACATTATTGTACTTTACTTCTTTCATAATTAAAGTGTAATACTTTCGTAATTGTTATTTTTCTTTTCATATTTTAAAGAAATGGTAAATGGTAAATGTACACGTTAAAATAATTTCCTTATTCGCTTATATCATTTTGGTTTAGACACTTAAATAATGATATTCCCTGTTTACTCTCAAAATAGTGTGATACCCACATGTATCTACGATGGTAATCTTCATAATGTTTATGGTAGCTTTTGCACCTACATAAGGCTTCACTGACTGTACTGACGGTACATATACAAGTGGAGCGTCGTTCGATCGTATTCCCGTGGCGTTTGTCTGTCTGTAACAGTTCGTCTCATGATCAGCAGCAATGACTCGATCGGCGGTTATAATTAAACATGATTAGAGCTCAGCACATGGTGAGCCGCAATTAGAAGACGGCGCGGCGGCCGCTCGATGATCGCCTCGCGATAGTTTCCATCGGCCATTCAACAACTGGCACGGAAGCGAATTATAATTGATCACGCTCATCATTCTTTAGTCGTTCGCTTTTTCTGCTGGTTGTATTTTTTATAATAAGAAAAAACTAGTGCTTGGCCATAATCACACCTGATGTTTAGTGACGGTGTTTATTCATGCTACCACTGCCGCCGGTAACTTGTTCCAGAATATTGTAATATGCATAAATCAAAAACAAACAATTTTCATAACAGGAGTGGATGGATAGGTATTAACTGGTAGCATACCTACAGGTTACAGGTATGCCATTCTAAAGCAGGCTTTTAAAATGTATTATTTACATCGTTTTACCTCGCGGAACAACTTGCGCCATTTCTGCAGCCCTACCGACGCGTGCTATCCTCGCCGACAATGACAGTGGAATGGAGAGTAAGGAAACGCATGTGCCGAATCCATTCAAATTCACCATTATGAATGAACGGAATGAAAAAGAGACGGCGCTAGAGCGCGAGGCGGGCGCGAGCGAGACGCTATTTCAATAGTACGCGAAACGGAAATAGAGGCCGAGATAATTCCGTCTAGCCGGAGGGATTCCCTCGTGTCACTTGTGTGCGTGTCGTTTTTACAATTGTACGGGGCTCACGACTGTACGGGTACGATTCGTAGCGCGTGGCTCGAGGGTGGCTCCTTCCCCGGCTACTTGTTGATCAATCGTAATAAATTGCCGCCATGATATTCCCATTGTGGAGCTGTTTGTCGCTTTTGCTGCCACCGAGGAAATTGCGTTTCCTTAAGCCACTCGAGTCTATTTGCCGCTCCGCCACTCCGTGAATGTTCTGTATTGCCCTCGATCATATCGTTTCTAGTGTCGTTAAGGTCACGTAACAATCTATTAGCTAACTTGTTTTGTTTATTTATTCTACTTTTATAATTAATATTAATTTGGCTTTAAATACACTCAAATCAAAAGAGTATTTATAACATTTGAATTTCGATTTTAACTGAACTGTGCAATAAAAAATAAGCCTTTATTGCAGCTGAACAGAGTACTTT
>DWTW01001757.1:0-12041 GCA_018246275.1 Papilio slateri
GCCCTGCAGTGCAACAGATGTTGTCGTTGCGGGCTCTACCACTGCTGAGTATTTCTCTTCGCTTTCTAAAATAAAAGTTATATCGTTGTCTTAAACAAAAAGTTTACGTATAAATATATTTAGAGGCACATAAATATAAGCACATTGAAATAAATAAAAAGCGCTTGTGTTGTAGCGATACAATTATCTAAATATTTATTGCAAAGGAAAGCGACGGCTGGCGGCGCGTCGTTCGTAAACACGTACCGCGGCCGCCGCTGCCAACAAAAACACCTCGCGAGTAACACGACACCCACATGATCCGGCTAAACCCCGTCATCTCTCATCCGACACAAAACATCTTGCGCCTAGAAATATTGTGAAGAGCTGCACCGGCCGCGCCTCCGAATAAATCAGTGCGACATTTTGTTTCAACGCTCGCGCGCTTTTTCCCAACCACAGACAATTAAATGGCGACGGCGGAGCATAAACAAGCGGCGCGTTAATCCGCGGATTATCGTTCCCAAACGCGAGCGGACGCGCCCGGCGTGCGACAAGTATCCCGCGTAAATAATTGTAAATCTACGTCAAAACCTAACGACAAATACATATGTTAGGATTACGGGACAGATTAACCCGTTTCGTTCTGTTTTATGTGGTCGCGTTCGGAAAGCGTCGTTCGTCGACTTCCCGACGTATCGGCTGGAGTTAATCTCCCGTTAAATATGGTAACATTGCGCATTCGGCTATCGCGCTCTAAATGCGGCTTTGGTGCGCGGCTCGAATTGTATTTTGTGTTTTTTGTGTTAGTTTAGGGATGCGAAGGCGTTGACACGGATCACTCGGAATAGGCAATGACTTAACGAGAATTACGATTATTGTAAATTGTTTTTGTACACAAGTAGGACATTATGTAGAAACATGCGACATTACAAATGGTAATGCAATTGATACAGTATAAGAATCGTTTCGTACAGTAATGACAACACTAGTTTTGTCTATAGTTTTGTACGGCCGGCCGCCTGACTGACGCCAACCCTCCTCGGGCATATATATGAAATATTCGTAGATTATCGAAATAATTTACTAATATTTCTTTTAACCATGTTCAAGCAATTTTTAAACTTGGTTAGACATGGTTCACGACAGTAGTCGACTGTCGGATTCGAACCCACGACCATGTTGTACATGTTTCGCGGTCCCCACTCTTAACTATTAGGCTATTGGCGCTTAATTATATGCGTATTTATGTACTTAAATATCTGCGTACACACAAAATTAAAGCGGAAAGTCCTAGGCGTAATTATTACTTTAGGTTAAGAGTAATTAATACGTGTGACTTAACAAATATTTATGACTCGTAGACCCGTCAGGTAATACTACCAATAATAATAATTCATCAAATAACCTCAATATCTCCGTCGCATTTCTATTAAATAAAAATTCAAGTCAATCAAAAAATTCCTTGTTTCATTCCCTTCAAAATAATTTTAGTGAAAAAATGAGTGTTATTATACTTGATTTGTAGTAATTAGTTAAAATGTAAATTTAACGTCTTCAGCCTTCGGCCTGTACAATTTCCCATGTATACAGGTGTCCCACAGCACCACGCTCAGTTCATACTGAGCGTGGTACGATACCGTGGGGGTATAGTAATGTGTTTACAAAAATATTTTTTTCCAAATCAGGTCCGAAATCCAAGCTTATTTTAAATTGCTAATCTGTTATTTATAATTTAAAAACTTTATAATCCCGAAAGGGTATTTCAATGCGCTTTCGTCAGCTAATCTGCTCGCAAAAACTGCACCAAATCGTGCACCGGCAGCTTCGGGGACAATTGCTAATGTTTATAGTTTACGCCGTTATGCGTCCGTTTGTCTGTTTGTCCACATTTAGTGCATTCAATACGACGTATGTTTATTTGCACACATTTGTCGCGAGTGAACCCTTTGAGCCGGATGTTTTTCGAACATTGTCAGCGCTGAATGGGTTGGCGAATTATGCATTATTGAGGAAAATTGCTTTTAAAGGCATAATCGACAACAAGTCTTTTATTCGTCGAGTTTCTTCTGTGAATAGGAAATGAATCTTGTGTGATTTGAATCGAAAGGTATTGTAGATTATGACAAAATAATTTCGTACTTTAGAAATTGCTTATGTAGGTAAATAGCTAAATGTCTGTCATCTTTTATTGTCAACAGATTCCATTTTTCGTTCAAGTGAAGGCCCCTAGCGATTAACATGTGTTATTATTTATTGTATCTATATCTAATTATGATTAATAATTTTGTAAATACCATGGTAGCCAGGAATTTAAGAAATATATCCCATTTCGTGCATTCGAGTTCGTCAGCTTGCGAAGGGTTTACATGAACGACAGACATCATTGCCGAACCGGTCGCTGCGATGGAGCCGTTGGACTCGAACCCCGACCATCTGGCGGTTAGCCACTGGGCGATGACCGCGTTTTATTTACTAATAAAATAAATATAAGACCAGTGGACAAGTTTGTCGTTCTCAAAATGAATTAATCCGGGGCGTCGTTAATTTCACAATAATTACATTGTTTGTTACTAAATAGTTGTTTAATGGCGGCGCGCCTCGCTCCCGACTCGTTTGGTCTGGAGCCAGCTGACTCGACGTGAAGCTATGCCCATCGAGTTTGATGACTGCTGTGGACAATTAAATTTGTTTATATCTGTAACACAACAGCAGAGACACACAAAAACACTAATCTGTAGTTTAAGAGTGTGGATAAACTATGAATGTGATTTTTTTGTTGATATAATGAACCAATGAGGCTTTCACCGACGGAAAAATTCAACGAGTTCAAAGTGTAAAGTGTGAAAGTAATCAGTGTGAAACAGAAATGTCGGCGCAGGTTCGCACCACTGACATCTACTTGATAATCTTGTCACCTTATTGTCTTTACTTTTTAAGCGGTAGTTCACGTAGCCGTAAATCCTTTAGTTGTGCGTATGTTCGTAGGCGGTGGATCGCATACTGCCTCGTGTTCACAGTCACAGTCCAGTCTCGGGCAATCTAACAAACAGTATACGCAACATATTTTAGTCATATTTGAGTATAAGTGTTGTAGATACTCTTCATAAAATAAAAAAAAACTATTTCAAGACTTTAGGCTTCCAAATGTAGGGGTTAACGTACAGGAATAGGCGGTACTTCTATACACAGCGGTAAAAATGCTTTAACTCGCGCCTACTACGATTCAATTCGAAAAGCGTGTGATAAAAAATAGATTTTTTAACGGTCCCGTCACCCGACACATTGATTCAAATTAGTTCAGATCGAGATATCATAAGTGATACGGTAGTGACGGATTAAGGATTAATTAATAATAATTTTTATGTTTGAATAATTGATTATTTTTTTAGTAAATATTCGCTGTATGTAAACTGGCAGTTCTTTGCCACTTCATTGTGTATACCTCGAGCAGGTGACCGCAGAGACCAGAGGATGTAGAACTTTGTTGTGAGGTGTAAGTGCTCGCCGGAGTCTATTTGTGCGCACACTCGTGTTCATTAGGCTAATGCGGCCGGGTGCCGGAGTGGCCACGCTGTGCGCGTAAAATAAGGATAAGATGATTAGGGTGTGATGATGAAACAGTTCTTTATCTGAAGAACTCAAGCTGCCTTTGTTAGGATTTCTTTTCTTTCTTTTCTTCTAATTGCTTGAAAGTCGAATTATGGGAAGTGCAATCTCTAACTATACGTCCGGCACCGTTAACTTGGTGTGGTAACTACTTGATATCCTCTATCTTATAGGTATAGCGTTTGAATAAAGACGGTTTAGAGGAATTTGTGTTAACTCTAATAATGATGTCGTACTAAAAATTTATCCCGCTGTCCACCGCGGGCGTGGGCCGCGCACCGCCGATACACAACCCGGGCGGGAGTGCGTTGTTTATAAAACAATTTCAGCGCGTTATGAACTCTTTGCGGCCCTCTGATGCTATTTCATAACATTTTAGCGTCCGCCTCCACGAACTGTTTGTTTGTTTCACCGCCACAAATAAAATAGTGCTTTGAGAGTGATTCAGCGTACGAACAAGTCGAACGATGGTCTCCCGCCTCCGTCAGCTTGTTACAGTTGGTTGTCAGTAGTAAATGGAATTATATATTTATGAAGCCAGGCAGGCAGCTGCAACAACGGATGAACATACAAATATAAAAAAAAAATATTTATTATTTTCTTAGCCACTCCATTCTCTATCCTACGCCAGCCATAAACTTGCAAAGCACATTGGATGAATCGATTGTTAGTTTGTGTTCGCTTCCATAAATAATATTAGAATTCCATCTGCTCCGCCCTAAGCACAGCAAAGCTTTCTTTGTTTTAGGGGATTGACATTGAATAAGATCATACTTCACTGAATATTGAGGAGGACGGCAATCTGTAACATAAAAAAACGCGCTGAGTGCCGACTATGTTGAGATTCTAGTAGACTTTCAGTTTCAGGAACGACGCAGTTACAGCTTTTCATCGGTAAACTTGTTTACTGTAATTTTTAACAAACCGCGTTTAACGAGAACCAGTTACGGCGGCAACATCAAAGCGCAACAATCGCCGGATCAAAGCCGCCGCCGCGCGCTGGCTACGTATCAATACGCTGACTCCTCTCTAATAAAGATTTATCTAGACCGTAACATCATCTTAAAGTTTCATCCATCAAGATTTTTAAAGAATATTTTTCCCGCAATCTTTCATTAAAATAAGCAGTTAATAATAAAACATTTTTTTTCCACCCTTGCGCTCAGAAACATCAATATTATATGTATTATGTATACATATGTATGTTTGAATATAGTATTATATGTATTTAAGATACTAGTACACTAATATACCCATAATAAACGTTCTGTCACAAAGTAAGCTGTAAGAGAACTCATTATGAGTTAAGCCTTTACATCTTTTATCCTATTAACTTTTTATATTGTCTTTTGTGTACCAAGTTATAAAATAAATAAATGAATATTCTGCTTACTTCTTGCCCCTGAGAAAGAAACAAATAATGTTAGCCACTATAAACGCTTTGAGAGTCGAATACAGAATGAGGATTATGATCGAGGATTGTGCTCCCGATCTCACCAGATTTAAGGGGAGTAATTAGGATTGCTGATCGTAAACTCCAATTAAACCGAAAAGAATTACTTTAAGTACTTGCGGCAAGGATAATATAAAGTAAAGATGAGCTCCCATTAAAGGCACTAGCTTAAATCCAGTCTACCCTATATTTAGGTAAAACGGTTCGTGGATGGAGCCAACGAATCATTGGCACGAGCCGGGTTGTATTGGGATCCTCAACAGCCAGATTATCATGGAGTAATGCAGTTTAAAGTAAAAAAAAACGAACAACAAAACAGTTATTTTTTTAAATGAAAATGATCATAACAAAATCTAAGAACATTAGTTTAATAATTGTACTATAAAGTGAAAATATTATTATTCTGATCTGTCTCCCTCAATCCGATTAAGATCTACACTTTATGCAAGAAACAAACCCGCCCTTGGGTTTGTTTCTTGCTTTTTTTTTACAAGATTTTGTGAATTCCTTAGAACACAAACAAATAATTTTTCCGCAAGAATAGAGAAGAAATCAGATCGTATGACATTGTTTGGTGTAATTATGGTATCGTTTAACTCGGGGGGCTTGTATTTCAAATGTTTTTAAATATTTGCTTGGGGAACAATCGCCAGTAACGCGATACTTTCCGGGCAGCTATTAAGTGCAATTAAGATAAGCGATGGATACGGCGTGTTCTCAGGTAGAGGTCTCTACGCTACAAGACAATTGAACTCCGCAACAATCTTTGTATAGGTACAATTTTGATTGTTAAAATTATTTCCTATGGTTGATATTTACAAATCCCGATAGCGACTTAGATTGCGAAATATCAATCATAGTTAGGGCTTAAAAATTCTCTCACGATTGGTTATTGATAAAATGTAATATCTACTTCTTCTAACAGTGAGGATGAGGGATGTGAGCCCCTAACACTTCTTGTGGTTTAAAATAAAAGTCATAGGATGGCAATGAATTTCTTATGACATTTAAAATGTCCTTTAAGTGGCGGATTGTTGGCGGACAATGGCATGCGGCATCAACTGGCCGTAAGCAGGAGCTGCCCACAATGCGCTTATTAAATTAGATTGTGACCCTGCGCGGAGGTTAACTCGCCTAATTGGACCTCTAGCCGACGTTATTGGACACATAAGGGGCTCTAATTTACTAGTGTACGATACTTGCGAGCACCGGGGCAGACATGAACTTCGTTTTCGAGATTCTTGTTTAACTTTAACGTTTTGACCGAACAAGAATGTTGGACATTTGATTGTGACAGCCTGTGTACCTCCGACATTGTAGACGCAAATGCATAGATGTTGTGAGAAATTATTTTCCTTCGGGAAAGCTCGGATCTTTATCGGAATACGATGACACCCGAATTGTCAATGAATGATCATCTTAAATGAGTGACATTTTCATATCCATTAATATGGAACTTTATTGTTTAGTGTCAAATGTCAAAATGAATAATGTCATTGTATAATATAGAGATGTTACAACCATAACAATTATTACTTGAAACGGGATATTTACCAGTGTATTATACAAAATGAGTTCCCGATATTTTTAAGCAATAATTGTTATGTTCGTGACCATGTTAGTTTAAAATCATAATGATGTTACAATCACCTTCTGTAACTTTGAAAATACTCAGTTTTATTGTCATTAGTAAACAAAACATCATCTCCACATTAAAACATAATTAAAAGTACAACAAAATAAAGCTTATTGGGAACTATTTACAATAATAAAACTCAATACCTGCCTAAATTTTATGTCATTGGCGTCCCTCTCGTACCTAAGTAAATAACCTGCGCGTGAGAGCGTGTGCGTTCTTCCATTCATCCGGGCCAATCATATTAATTTTTTCTTCAATCAATTTTTTTACTGCATTCATATTAATGTCTGTTCCTTTTTGATACGTAACCATTTATCTGTGACCATATATTTTTAATATCTTCGTGTCCATGTTGATGTACAATTTTGTCAGTGGAATAAGAATATTTAGATATAAAGAAGACTTGTAGAAACAAGTCTTCTTGTGTCGACAAATAATTTCCTATAGTTGTATTTTGGTTAATGATGAATTATGGGGAATATTGTATTTTTGTAACCAGTTTATGATAAACGGCTTTCCGGTGTTAGAGTTGGGCGGACGTTCCACATACTTGTTGTGATAAGCTGCACTGTCTGCTACTAATACAGAATCGGGAGACAAGTTGGCAATAAGTTGATTCCGTAGCCATTCATAATTAACATTGTTCATGGCGTCGTGATAATCACTGGTTTTAACAGTAGACGTGTACATAAGTAGAGCACCCGGTACAAATCCTTTGGCACTTCCTACATGTACTATTTTCACTTCTCTGTCTCTCTCTCTTTATCTGTAGAATCGATCCAGCACTTTCCTGTTCAATGGGATGTGTGGACATAAGTTTCGATAGTATACACAATATCTCTGCCTTCAGATCTGTACTTCCTTATTAAGTCTAGGTACTTTACACTTTTAAGTCTAACGTCATCTTTTTCCATCAGTATTTTCCTATTATTAGTAATTTTCTTGAATAAAAAACCCATTTGGCGAAGTATTCTTCTTAGTGTCATCATCATCACATCCTTTGAAACTCTATTGTTTCTATTAATTTGGACCTTAGTGCTTTTATTGTAGGGTTTATAAATGAGATGAAAGTTATAAACCATTTGTCGTATCACTGCATAATCAAAATCATCAAGATCTAGATAGAATTTCTTGCGTGGTCTACCCAGCTTAATTTTGTTTGTGTTGGTATTTTTATTATTTCTGTATTCTTCTTCCTGGTTCAAAAAAAATATTATTGTTGGTCTAGATACTTGGACTGGATTTTTTAACCGTTTTCGAGGTTTCGGCATGGCTATACAACCTTTTTATAAGCAATATGAACTTATGAAAATATATAAAATATATAAATATTGAAAATATGTTTAAAACTACAGCGAATATTTGAATTGCGTATTAGCACTCTATATATATAGTGTTCTGCTGATGCGACTTACCCCTACGGCTCTGGGATTGGCACTGAAGCTATTTGAGAGAGCACGATATTACTATTTCGAAAAATTACGAAGGAAAATCTTTTCTCACTGTATCTGTACTAATTTACGTGAAACACGATCAAATGCTTTTTCAGAATGAATAGCGCGAGTATTCAATCATTAAACGACCTTATTAACGTTTATGTCATCCTAGTAATCTTTCAGAATTGACCACGTGGTTGTCGTGTAAAACGCATGCGCACTTCAACCAAATCCACGTGATTACAATTCTTTAGTTACGTTAAAAGTAACCCTTACTACGTAGGTAATAAGGCTAACTAACTTCAAATAATATTTAATCTTTAAACAACCACCTTAACATTTATGTGATCCTAGTAATCTTTCAGAATTTACCACGTGGTGGTCGCGTAAAACGCATGCGCACTCCAACCAAAATACGCGTGCTATTTCTGATTTACTTTAAAGGTGTCCAGTACTCAGTGGCGTAACGTAGCAAGCACTAGGTGGCCTGCAGTCTTGTAAATGTCCTTTGTAAGTGACATGCTGTATATCAGCAGCTAAGATTCATGCATATAATAAATAACATGGTCCACGCTTTCGGTGAATGGATATTTTTTGTAAAATAATGACTAAATCGAGTAATAGGAAGCTATGGGCTAATAGGGATAGACACCCACCCACTTTAACCTCAAACGCTTTACTTAGACCTGCTAAGCTTTTTACGCCGGTGTTAACATTTTTGTACATATCTTAAATTAGTTTGATATAAAATTCTGGCATTTTTTGTACTTGAGAAGCTCGCCATGCTACTTTAGGTGGAACACGATCAAATGCTCTTTTAAGATCTATAAAAACTAAATATAATTCCTTCTTGTTAATAATGTAATTTCTCCATCAGGATTCTAAGCGTCTGTATAGAATCTATGGTTAACCTAGATTCTGTGAAGCCTAACTGATTAATTACATGATATTTCATAAAGAACGGTTATGTTTTTCACATGTTTTCAACGCGTGACATGTCAATTGTGTCAACTGAGATGACGAGTAATATTGGGAATAATTAAAGAAGTTTATTTATATAAGTTTGTTTTATTTAAATTTTAAATATATGGAAAGTAAAACCAATTTTTCTTTAATTTAAATAGTTTTAAATGAGATTATCCCTGCGATTAAATTAATTTCGTTTTATTGTATATATGTTTCAATCGATTTGGTGTTAAAGCAAAGTTTTTTTAAACGATTTGGTGTAACCCTGATAAATTATAACTTTAAATCATGTTTTTATATGTTCGTAACAGTAATTTTATAGCAGGTATATTTAGTTTCGGTGTAATTTAAATGTAATAAGGTTTAATTTAATTTATACCAGTTCATCGTTCCGACTTAGAATTAATTTATGTTGTTACCTTATTAGCTGTATTCATTGACGGATCCAGAGCTGGGCCTGGTTCTAATTTAATTTTACCCTGCTAAAATCTACCGTCACGTGGTTCAAGCTCCCTCCCCCAAATGGCGTCGGCATTCGCCACTGGCTTTTTGGCTTCAACTCGGGTCGATTCCCTTCATTGTAGCTACCACCCACAATATACGACATTTTTCGTTGAGAATGAATATTCAATAACGCGTATATTCAATCTTTAAACATGTTCTCGACATCTATGTGTTCCTAGTATTTTTTCAGAATTTGCCACGTAGTCGTCGTAACGCATGCGCACTTCAACCAAATTCACGTGATTTTCTGAAAATTAGCTTTTAAAGGTTAACCTTACTGCGTAGGTAATAAGGTTTAGTTCAACGAATATTCAATGTTTAAACATGTTGTCAAATCTATGTATTCCTGGTAATTTTTCAGAATTCACCACGTGGTGGTCGTGTAAAACGCATGCGCACTTCAACCAAAATACACTTGATTTTCTGTAAATAACCTTTTAAAGATAACCCTTACTGTGTAGGTAATAAGGTTTACTTCAACGAATATCTATCTCTCTCTATCTATCTTTAAACAACCTTCTTAACACTTATGTGATCCTAATAATCTTTCAGAATTTACCACGTGGTGGTTGTGTAAGACGCATGCGCACTTATAACTAACTATTTGTTTTATTCAATTCACGAGAGATGATAAAAAAATCACGTTGTAGGCACACAATAATCACATAATATATAAAAATATCTAACGTGGTGTGTTAATGCTAAATCTAGTGAAAATCTAAATGAATTATCGAATTTTGAATTTTAAAGTAAAAATGTGTAAAAACTCCTTCGCGACAAC
Source organism: Papilio slateri (assembly GCA_018246275.1). NCBI lineage: Eukaryota > Metazoa > Arthropoda > Insecta > Lepidoptera > Papilionidae > Papilio > Papilio slateri. The sequence goes on from DWTW01001757.1 coordinate 10,368, forward strand.
GCACATATGTAAAATGTATCAACAAACGCTTTTTCTTGATATAATTTTTTTGTGAATTTTTCAAACGCGCGTAGTATTTGAAATAAAAATATTTTTAATTTCATATTTTCGTTGATAAAAACATATTTTTGTTTAGGTCAACAAAAGAAACCAATGTTTCTGCTGCAAGCTACACTGATGATACCAAATGTCTCAGTCAAACCAACGTTAGAGGAAATACAAGAGGTTTTGGTTCTTGCTGGGAAACACATCTCCGGTTTATCAAAAGGCGTTTCGCAATGGAGCGGGGGAAAATCATCAAGGGTAAAATTTTCTTAAGTTTATAAAATTTCTTAAAATGTTGGTTCGTTTGTTTAGGATTTGTACTCAAAAATTTGCAGTTAATAGATAACGTAGTGAAGAAACACTAAAACGGAATAAAATTCAATTAGCAGCTTAGATTAAAATTAGCTTAAAGTTGAAATGCAAAAAGATGTTACAATAGATAATTGGTACTAATATTGGATAATGTGAGTTTAAATGATGTTGTTAACATTTTTTTTGTCAATTTTAAGTGGTGGTGCTTTCGTAAATCTACATATATGCACCAATCCGCCGTTGCCTTTAACATCACGTTATATGTACAGAAGGGATCAATAGAGATAATCAGGACGGACAGCCAAAAGTTTATCAGCTAGAGTCCAACTGAGAACATATGAAGTATAGTATAGTCATGCCTTTTAATCATCGATGAAACCTCAGATGATTTATTTTCAACATAAAATGAGCTACATTATGTTATATGATAAGTGGTAACAAAGACCATTAAATATTAAAGAAAAAGTAGATACGTTACCTTAAGTAGAAATTAGTATATGAGACGCATGACGAAGTGCAGAGATTTGAACTGGCAAACTCATTCTTAAAACGTTCATTACTATTAAAACCTCTTATACTGTCAAGCTACGGGAAAAGCTATTTATTATAAATCTCGCTACGCTATTTTTTTAATAATTCCTTTAATTTTTGAATAATTATTGCCGACCAATTCTGATAAGTTTATTAATATAAATTTGTTTTCCAACTTGTGTCGTTAATTGTCTTGTATCGTCTGGAATGTGGCACTTCACGCTTCTGTTACTTCGATGGTGTATTCGTCCGCAAATACTTTTGATACTTTGCATCAATTTGCTTCGTATTTATAAACAATTTGCTGCGCACTCGATGTGCTTAATTTTAACTTTTCTCTGTAAATATCACAAATACTTTTTGTTCTTATTGTTTTCTTTCTTCCTTTATTTGCTACGCTTGTTTTTGTCTCTTCGCACGCGCATTTCCATCCATGCAGGTGAGCTGGAAGAAGCTCGCGGGCAATCCATCGAGCCAGTTATTCGGAGTAGTTACCAAGCTTGACGAACAGGTTCAATCAGTAACGAACATGGCGACAAAATCTTTGAGAATGGTCGAAGCGGCGAAATTAAAGAAGAAAAAGTACTACAGGTTAGAATCAGAAGAGAAACCGGTGTTTCCGTTGCAGCAGAAAAACTTTTATAGTCACGTTATGGAGAATAAAGAGATTGTGAAAACTTTGTCGTTATTGTCGATGTGTACGCAAAATGTTAAAGTCGTAAGTGTACATATTTTACAATTTATATTTACTTATATGTCAATTTATGTTATTACCTTAATCAGGGA
>DWTW01001758.1:0-12038 GCA_018246275.1 Papilio slateri
GTATACATGTAACATTACTAGAGAGCGCATTGAGCAGGCGACGTGAGGATCCGTCCGGGAGCGTCAGGTGAGGAGACGACCGCAGAGGATGCGGCGCGGGTGCGGGCGGGCGTCGGGCGGGGCGCGGGCGCGACGCTAGTGGTCGAGGGGTAGCTCCACGAATGTGATGTCATAAAGAGGCTCGTCCTCGCTGGCGCCCGCCGGCCGGACTTCTAGCAGGAACAGGTCCTCGTTGCAGTAGTACGCCAGCATCTCATCGTCAATTTTGGCCGTAATCCTAAAATATATTTAGTTAAGACCCATTATTATACACAATTAATTAATATATTTATATTTTTTTTGTATTTTGTCAAAATAATCAAAATAATCTTTATTTTATATTAATCGAAATTGCTATTAATGTGGGAAATAATGCTAGTGCATTTAAAAATATAATACGTGTCAGGTTTGCATGGAGGCAATAAATTAATGTGTAGGTATAATCTATTACAAAGCATTCTAATTAAAGGGAAATTTCGTAAATGAAGCATTGTGAAGTTAGTGGCGCGCCCTCAGGACAAGCGAGGCCTTAGTAACGCGAGGCGGCCGGTACGTATTCATGAAACTGTCTGAGGCCAATGAAAACCACTTACCCTTTCTTGTTCTTTCGATAAAGATTATTTATTGCCGAACTTGAAATTTTGTACTTATTCTCAATCTGAAAATGAGCAAAAAATAAAAAAAATTACAATGGGCCTTTGGTTTTAAACCGAGACGTCTCGTCTGACGGATCGACGTTGGCTCAGTAACCGGTCTAGTGGTTTTACAAGGACAATTTGGAAGTCTCGCGTGGACCACGGGAGTGGTCCTCTGCGGCGGCCGGCCGCGCGGGTGTTAATTACAACATGCAGTTATGATGATCGTGTGTCGTAAGTATTAGACGGGGTTATGAAGCGCCACATCGGTTACGCGGCGCCGTGGACGGCGGGCGGCGGGCTGCGACCGCGCCGGCCGGCACCCGCGGCGCTGACGAAGCGTCTCGATTCCTTTCGTTTACGTTAACATTCGATTAGAAAAATTACGTTCATAAACGAATATCGATACCACGAGTAACCGAGAAGACATCAGTGTCCGATTCGCTCATTCGTGTTCTGCGGTTAGCTAACATCACCAAGGTTATTTCTCGTGCTCGCCACGTACGGCGGCTGCACTCTTGATCCGTAACTTTGACTTTTTAGTATAATTGTCAGTCAATGTGACGTATCAAGGGTGTGCGAGGGCAAGGAGCGGGACTCACGGCGTGCAACAGGCCCTGTGTGGTGGGCGGCGCGACGTGCAGAGGGGTGTACACGTCGTCGGTGTCCTGCCGCACGTACAGCATGACACGCTCGCTGAGCGGTGGCGTGCCCGTGCGCGCGCGCTTGCCCAGCACCCCTTCCAACTCCAGCGAATCTTTACGGTCGCTGTACGGAGACAGTCCGCCCACATCAGACCGATACCTGCGACGGGAAAATCATTTTTTTGTTAAATATTATTTATAGAGTAGAAATATGGTTTTAAACGTATATTCATTATTAAAGGTGAAAGAGATGAAACGATGTCAAAAAAACAATATCAGTAATAAAATTATTGATTCATCGGGGTACTTACGCAGGGGCGTCGGGTGGGAAGTGATTGTGGAATTTCAACGCCGGAACTTGCGGTTTCGCTGTGTGAAGAAGGAAAGGCGACGCTCCCTTCAGGTGAGCCTCCGCTAGAGCCGCTTCATCGTGACCGTAGAAACCTTGAATATCCATTCCAGCTAACTTGTCAATATCTTCGGCCGGACTGAATAGCACTGGAGGTTTGGAGAGGTCCGCCATGGAATAGAATTCGCTACGTTCTGTCACCGGGTGATATATTTCATCAAGTTTCTTCCTATTAGTGGCTGATAATTTTCTTTTCGCCGCTCTTCTCTCCTCATCTCTTGTTTTTCTTTCAGCGCCCTTCAACAGTTGCAACGACACATTGAAATAAAAATAGAAAAAAAATTACATACATAAAAACAAATGAAAGACAGTACGTATTAATTTCGCCTTACCTTATCACAAAACACTTTTATTTGACAGTATCCTCTGTGGTAAACTTGAGTGTCTCTCGGATCTTCAAAGGTGTCGATTTGGATGTGTAGTGGAAGGCCCTGTAAAATTAAGTACTTGAATATTGATAATTTAAAAGAAGTATACTTAAACAAAAACAACAGTTATATTTATCGATCCCGTCCCAGGGTTTTACTCGCGCACCTTTCTCAAATCGTTTACATTTATCGGTCACCATAGACAATTAGAGAACCACTCAAACAAATTATTTTGACTAAAACGATTTCACGCTTGATATCTACGGTTATCTTAGTATTCTAACAAAAACAGTCTCTTCTTTTTTATAAACGTTCACAAGGGATAATTGCGATAAATTTACGAATAAGGAAAAATATGCACGTGTCTGAATCGAATCGCTTTAAAACGTCTTAATTGCGTCAGTTCGAGGTCGTGCGGCGTCACCGGGGACCGCGAGCGGGGAGCGGGCAGGCCCGGAGACCGCGTGGTGCGACCGACAGGCTGTCGCGGGAAAGCACGAAACTCGCTCCCGCTACCGCTTTTGTTGCAACAACGTCGCACACCTATATATGAACGTTGTCGCGCTACGCTTATCGAGGCGTCGCCGACAACACGGTTACCGACCTCTTGATCGACGCAGTCTCATCGTAACTTCAATTTGCATACTTTCAGTGAAATGTTTAAATAATATTTTACGCTATAAAATTACATTCCCTGGCTTCCATTCTTTCTGTGCTTTGGTTATTTCTGTAAATATTATTAAAATGATATAAAACTACTCTTAGTACTAGGTTCTTTACTAAATTATATTGAAAAAACTTGTATAACGAATATTTGAGGCCTTTTTAAATTATGTTACAAAATTTGCACTAACCTTGACTCCCTTTTGACTGCTGAAGTCCGTACTCAGACACTGCACTGCAATGTTGATCTGAAAATAATAGATACATACATATATTAACACATGAAAATACCTAATTCAACCATTTATGTTAAAAGAGTACCTATATTTTAATTTATAAATGATAACATTTTGATACATGCAACTGATAGTGGTTGTCCGAGCACCGTCCTGTCTCGCGACGAATTCTTCCGCCGATACAAAAAGGTTTAACAACCGGGATGGTTTTAATGAAACTCATTGATGTGCGCTATATTACAGTGTAGGGTGGTTTTTATGTGGCAGCCGGTTGGAGCTTGCCGTGGCTGCGCTGGGCCGCGTCACTCATTACCGCGGTCTATGCAAATGACCCCCCTCGCGTTTTTACTCGACGCCACACCGCCACCGATCACTGTCACAACGCATGTTTACGGTCGCAAGCGGCTCGTATCCGCTATGCTTTCGTGTAATAATTAATAATTACCGATGATACTTATCGATCCAATGTAAAAATAATGCAATACGATATTAACATCGAGCGGTAGCAGCTTCGTTCGTTTCTCACAGCATTAAAACACTTATTTAATTTCCGCTGCATTGTTTTAGTCTAAGTTCCAATGTACCTATTCAATTCTAATGATAAGATACACATGTAGTTAAATGCTTAACGACTTAAGTCAGCGTCCTCCATGGCGTGTCCCATAATTTTCCACGGGTTTTCACGTTGTTTTTGCGGTTGCGTCGAAGGAGTTTCATTATTTATACATAAAACTGTCTTTGTACGCTTCCATGTTCCTTTATTATAGCGACTATATCCTAGCTTTAGATGGCAGCGAGGAAATCAACTTTAATAAGCATCGCCAGCGTAAAAACGTTAATTAGAATACCGCACTGCTTCGATACGAAATAAATGATTAAGTTTTATTTTATCGACGACGTTTCTTATCCAATAATATTTACGTTAATTAAAATTAAAGAAATTCATTTTTGCAATGTTATGTTAACAGTTTATTTTTTGTCAACATAAATTTTCCCAAGAATTAAGAAAGAGAGCAAAAGTTGTGTAAAAACGGTAATTCTAGTTTTAATTAAAATAATAATGGCTTGCGTTGGTGCACGTTCTCTACGTGGTACTCGTATGGGATTCTTTTATATGTTGTACAGTAATCATTTTTTGTACAACGGACAAAGCTATTCGACCCAATATGGAGACAAGTTTCAATTAAATTGATCCTTAATTAGCGCAATAAAATCATGATCCACCTTTTATTTTATTTTAAAAAGATGACCGTTGCGTACTTACAATATGTCCTTCTTAATATATGTGCATATTTATTCCTAGCAAAAGTAAATGATGTTCACTCGCGGCTACTTCTTTACGATTCTTATTTCTATTAAATTATGGTACCACTGCTTTGTATACCGGACATTACCAATGCATGTTATGTGCATAGTTGTAATTTAACTTCTTATGGTTCGGTTAGTTTTTATATTTTGAACTCCTTTAACGTGAAATTTAACGAATACTATATAATAAAAATGTTCATATAGTTATATGTAAAATGACACAACCAAACCAGAATCATTTTTTATGAATATGTAGTCAATTAGTAAACAGAGGCTTTATTTGTTTGGCTGAATATTTTACATATGTGAGCGTAGTTGAATATTAATTTAATTTTATGAGAACTACACGGGCGATGTGCAAATATATTTTATTTCTTTGCTAATTACCGTTTCAAATATCATGAATCTGAACTATTATTTATTATTTCAACCAATATTTTAAAACCCCATCGATCTAAAACTCTAATCCTCTGCTAGATATATTTTCCAAACGAAGGTTTACTTGACAACCACTGCGCTTCAAGTTATAAGTGAAACTCCGGTAAAGGTAATTAGGGAAAAGAAGGTTTGCATCTCAGGTACAAATATAAAGGATTAAAGGTCGAATTAATTCACTTTCAATTAAGTCACTTAACATATATATTGCAATAACATGATATATGTTTTAGAAACTTATGCTAACGTTTATTTTATTTGCTAAAATTTGGACTAGTTTGTTACCTTGGCAGCGCTTTCGAGCGGGTTCCAGTAGACGGCGATGGCGTTGTGCGCCACCTCCTCGATGCAGCCGGCGAGACCGATGCTGTTCTTCGTGTCTGCAATAAAACAAAACATCGTCATTAATCTTGACCGCAGGTATAATTGTGGACAATGCATGTGGAGATTTCGATTAAGATATTAATGCACAATACGTCATCGACGACGGAAATTTATTCTACAAGGCGTGAATAATAAAGCGATATTATTGATAGATTCGCGACAAGGGACAAGGTCCGTTCACCCGAGTACCTTCACCTGGAGTACCACCTTACTGAAAGGACGATCTTTGTATTCGAATAGAAATTGGCGAAGGCAATTTTGCCTATGCATATATACGTACTACGTGTATGTTTGTATGCGAATCTATTACCGAAGGAAATAATTCATTAATTTTACCATAGATAAATCTATATTCGTTACATATTGATGTTTTATAAATCAATTTGGTGTCTTCTATTTTCACCTCACAAAAAACTGACCAGCCAGGGACCGAGTCGAAAAAAAAAATCATAATTCCATTTTTAGATTTACTCGAAGAAATTATTCTAACAGTGCCTTCATAATTTTCCCTTCAACATTAGACGATTGCAGTTATGTGAAAATAACTTACTGAAATACTTCCTCATAATTTCGATTCCAAGAATTTATTAAGTCTTTACTATTCTTATGACGGATTACCGAATACCGATCTGAAGATCATTTGTACTAAACTATTGTGTGTGCCATCCCGAATTGTGCACCTAACAAACACTAAAAACGATTAACTTCCGTCAACATGATAAAGCCTAGTAACCTTATACAGTCACTATATAATATACGATACAACTCGTAGTACTTTTATGTATTTTAACAATGTTTTTTGAATATATACATTACGACAACTAATTTTCACCTTTTAGTGAAAGAATGCAAGTTACCTTTATTGGTAATCTATATTTTGTCGTGGAATTACAAGAGTAGTTCGTTACATAGAACGGCCTGAGTTCGAGTGGAAGAGAGAACTTGTGGAGGTCGTTAGTGAGTAATCGCTAGATGGCGTGGTGAGTCGCGTGGGCCGCCGCTATCAGTCGGGCCGCAAGCTGTGCGGGCGCGCGCCCGCTGATGTGTTTATGAGTCGCGGGAGTACCGCCGCCCGCCCTCACGCTGCCTTATTGTTTGACTGGCTTTAACAAATTTACGAGACAAACTAGTGTTCCTGCTATTAGGCGCAAACTAACGCCCACTCATTCCATTGTAATTGTTACTTTTTAGTCGTGACTACCATTTTAAGTTTACTCACTTAGTCGGGAGAATTGAGAACTAATCTAATTGTTCTAATTCTCCCATTAAACACGGTTATGAAACTACAATAAAGTAATTTGAAATGATATCAGTTGATGCGACTAGCGCTTTATAAAGCAATTTATTGAATATCCCTTTCACAATTTGAAAATATAGAAGAAATGTTACTAATATATGAATAAATGTTTATCAATATTATTATAAAATAAATAAACTCATCAAATTCTTATATTATTACAACTTCATATAGGTTTGTAGGTAAATATACTTTATATTCAATGAACCCCGTATAATTAGATACCTCTGTCTTAATGACGTTAACCTAGCGGTCACAGCATCCGCTGCACACGGGATGCTGTCCCAATGCAAATATATTAAAATTGCTTAAGTGCAAATGTTAACACTAAAGGCCTTACTTTCTCCATGGGTATATAAATAGTAAAGCTTCAGAACAAACTATAGATTATAAAAGTTACAGAGTCAACGATTTTTAATAATAGAAGATTACTTGATAAGATTAAAACCGCTTTTCTCCTAATAAATTTACGATAAATAAGCTAACCTACATCAGGTTAGCTTATGGTCCAGCTAGTAGTACATATACTATCGAAAATAGTATGTAACTATTTTGTTTTGTCAACATGAATCATTTTGGTATAACATATAAGTATAGATAACAGAATAGTTGGCAGGCTTTTAATCATCCGGGTGTTACCAAAAGGTAATGGAGCGTTAATGACGAAAAACCAATATAGCATTTATCCATTTCCTTGCACCAAATAAATTTATGTACTCCTTATGTTGTTCCTGTAATGCACGTATTTTATTAGGCGTAACATAATCTCATTTCGGTCCCGGCATAAATTTCGTCGCAGTGTTGGTGTTTGTTTTAAAAGCGAGCAGCGGTTGCGTCGTGTCGGCTCAGCCGAGCGTGGAACGAGCGAAAACTGTCTAAAGGCATAACAGTGGAAGTGAAGAAGCGATGCTGCAACGGGCAGTGGACACGCAACGCAAGAAGACGTGCAGGTAACCGGAGAAGGTATTGTGCCGGCGCGCAGTGCGTTGCAGCCCTCTCTGCCGCGACGCACAGCCCTGCCTCCCCCGGACTCTCACACGCCCGTGCACGGTGTCCGATGTCGCCCTTGACGCTCCTTCCAAGTTCGTTATAAGTATTCAAGCGTATTTTTTTACTTGTTCGAATCTCATTAAGAAGCTAATATAATAGATCTAAAATACCTTGCATTTTCTCTTTGTAACCGTGTTAAAAATAATCGACAACAAAAGTTTTGAACATCTGATGTAACACTATTAAAAAAACTATAAACTTCAAAAAAAACTTCACGTTTATGTGAATCCATGAATTCCATTTTCTTTAAATAACTGCTATATTATAAATATCTTACAATAATGAGTGCATAAGAAAAAAAGTGCATGAGTCAACAAAGATTAACAAAGAGGCGATTAACAACGTGTTAGCGGCATGATGATTTAAAGAATTATTCGTGCACAGATACACTAAAATTTTGTAGAAATAACAAAAAATAAAACTTCATTACGAATTTTGTCTTATAGCTATATAACACATAAATATCGTAAGTGAACGGACACTAAAATATCTCTCTGACACCCACATTTGAATTATCCCATTTGTTTTTGCCTTATAAAGTCTAAACCGACAAAATTCTGTTGTGGTTAGATATTATTTCGTTTTGTATAATAACATCAACAAAGTAAAAAAAAAAACACAAAATTTGACTAACATCGAGATAAGCCAAAATCCTTGACATTAAACTTGGCCCGGCCGCGCGAATTAATGGCTTCCACGTTTTTATTTTCCTTGAGATTAAATTTATAGGCAGCGCTTGCAACCGCGGCGTCACTCGTTACAAATGCTTCGAGCCTCAGTTAAGTAATGTTAGAATGTGTAAAGTGTCATATATCAAAGCTGTTTACTCGCGCCGAGGTGGGCGATTAATAAGCAAGCATTCCGCCGATGATGGTGACGCAAGCCTCTAATCGGTCGATTCTTCAGCGTAGCAATAAAACGAATCCACATTTAATTTTATCCGTGCTAATAAGACTTAGATAGTTTTACATTCGAACGCATCGAATTGAATTTGTATAAAAAAAAGCCGTTTATTTTATCAACATTGTTCGGCGGCTATCGGAACGCTTGAGAACGTCACGGCAGCGCCATTATCGGCGACGATAACTCTCGCAGGTCGGCGGAGGCGCGAGGCGCGAGGCGCGGACGCGGGCGGGGGCTCATCGCGCAATTAACATGGTAATGAACGGCTCCCCGATATCATCGCGGTAATTATGTCCGCTTGCGACTATATCGTAAGCTTGCTTATATTTTCAACGTTCATTTTAGACAAGCGACTACACACATATCATGCGATCAAAGCTATCGACTATGTTTATATCGGGCCTTAACAAAATGGATACGGCTATACGGGACAGGTGTTTACTGCTTCTACGAGATGGAGGTTTCTCACGAATTTTTACGATTTCCTGTTAGTCGGCCGTCGCGTTCATAGAGCTCGTGTCGGATATCTTTATTATATCGTTTTACTTAACCTCGCCTCGTGGAAACGTAACATTCTGTTTTATATCACTAATTTAGTCGATACGGAATGTGTGATTACGAGCGTAAGTAACATGAGGCCGGCTGCGGCGGGCAAGGGATGAGGCTAGGCGGCGGCGCCACGTTGTTTATTTTTAGACGGGCCGATTGATAGCTGCGCCGGGCGGTGTGGGCCGCGGATGATGCGCGTTATTTATGCAAATGTCCTAACGACACATAATGGTGGGCAGCGGGCGCAGGGCGTGCGGCGCGTCTCCTCTACCTCGCAGCACGGTAATTAGGAGCTGCGTGCGCCGTCGCCCTCGCCGCCCTCCTCGCCCCCGCCGCACGCAAATCTTCCCTGCCATGTTTCTGTGTCGCCTCGAGCACGATCAACCATGTTTTTGTGCGGTAAACATCGTGTCTCGGCCTCCGTATGAGCTACCGTCCGGCCGTCGTAGGCTCGCGGAAAATGCAAGGAGTCATTGTGATTTTAAATTACTAATTTGTATTATAATTACGACTCGACACGCAACATAGCGTTTATTTTGTAAAAAAAATCCTCAATTGATCGTTTCAACTTACCAGCGTCCAGTATTCTTTGTTTCACCGAATGCTGTCTGCCGTGCCAAAACTGCCACGCTTTGATCTCGTCTTCCGGAGATTTCTCTTCTCTGAACATCAGCATAACCACGCTCTGAAACAAAATATAATATTAGCTAATTATATTCTATAAAAGGTTGCATATACGTATTTATGTATCGAAAGATATTAAATATAAATAAACCGTATAAATGTACACCACCACGATAATACTCATTAGAAACGCCTATATAAAGGTATGCCTGCGTTTAATTTATCGCTGGCTTCTAATGACAGAAGCAGAGGCAAGCGATGCCGTGAGCATTTCGCGAGTAAACTGGCCGCGATTACCTGCAGCATTTCTCAGTTATTAAGTTAAACGAAATGATTACATCGTCGAGACGGGCATCTTAATTCCATATATCATTTGAATGCCCTTCACAATAGTTGAACGGGCAGCCGCTCGTTTCCGTCGCGATCAAATATGTCGTTAGGACGATTTCTATGAACGGGTTAGAAAATGAAGTGAAAAAGAAGTGAGTTGCGCCAGGCGTGTTGCCAGACCCGGCCATATAGGGCTGACGACGAGAAAGCACCTCCGATCGTCGCCTCTAGATTGATGGATCGGCGATCGGCGGGCGAGCGCGGGCCGGCCGCGCCCGATCGACCTCCGAAACCTATTTCCAGCCAAAGAAATTTACACAAATATTTTAAAGCCACATTAAAAAGAATTTCAGGTACCTATAATAACTACACTAAACCCTAGTATTTTATTTTCTTTTTATTACTTGAAAAATTACGTTTATATGTCTCTCTAAACGAGCAGTATATGTTGTTTACTCAACAGCCATGTGATCCAAGTCGTTTTCTTTTATTAAGATATCGGGTAAGTTTCGAATTTTATGTCTTTTTCATTTCCAATTTCGGTGCGTACATTCACGTACGAAGGCATGCCATGAATAAATTAGTTTTTCAAGAATAATATAACTACGTTGAATTAAGAAGTTTTCGTAACGTGTTCAACGCGTCGCGTATTCTCGGAAAACTTAAAGTCTACGAAGATAAAGTGCTCGATACCATAACGGCGGTGTTATCGCGCGCGGATCGCAATTAAATGCGGCAAGGACCTCAGTTACGGTATTGACGACGCGCAATAAAAACAATGTTTTATTGTGAATCGATGTATTTATGAGTAATTCTCGTCGGCAAATAGCCACGCTTTTCTATAAACGGGACACCGGCTTTCTCCGGAGATCGGGCGTAAACTGAACGGAATCATGCATACTAATAGATAGCTCGTGTATAAAATTGTAACGGTGCAGTCCGCCTCAGATTCACAAAGTCGCCGTTACTAAATATATATAAACATATACTGCTTTATTAGAATTCCCCAAATTTTTAGGTATACATAATGCATGCATAACTGTAAACAAGAATCAGATGGTAGGTCATATCTTATCTACAGTCATATGCCACCAAAACGAGGTTTATTAGTCTTTGACATTTTATAGCGCGTATTTGTTCGTGTCGGTACAATACATTTTGAGCCGTTAATATAAATGATTCATAAGGTCTACCGGGTAATTTAAGGGCTAACTCCATCCAGTTGTTGTGGTTTACGTAACTGAATGCCTATACCGTGGTAACAATTGGCACCGAACAATGTCGCTATTGTTTGACAGAGACACGGAGTTATAACAGGGGCTTAAATGACTGAATTACGCAACGTATCATAGACAAGTTTTAGTTTTATCTAATTAAGGTTTCTCGTTTAGTTTATTACTTATTGAATTGTTATCAGTGCCGACTATTATTATGCCGATAGTGATAGGTATTTTAAATAATACATTTAATTCTATAGATGTATACATACGGATAAACACCGAGTTACTTTATCCCTAACGTACAGTCACTATGTGCCTGTTATTTAGTTCCCATCTAATCTAAAAATGGTTGTTCAAGTCCCGGACGGTTCATGTACTACAACGGTTTTCTAATTTTTAATGCATGCATGCAATTCTATCATAATATACTAGTCGTAGTAGATTTTTCCATAGATATCGAATCCGATTCGATATCTATGGAAAAATCTATTCCTACTACTAACCTATCTATTCTTAGATGATTTTAAATCTTAAATTTAAGAAAATCGATACATTTTAGACCGTGGTCCTGTTTTTCGTCATAAGCCGACATAAAGGGGGATCGTGGAATATGATAAAGGAATAAGAAAGATCTGGCGGACGGACAGAAAAACGAGTTAGAGAAATAATATATAAGATGATCGTTGGCTTGACTATAACGTCGATACAGTATTTATTTTGAGTGCATTCACATCCGGATAATGTCTATTTTATGTTTTATAATTTTATAAAAAATCTTTCATAACGTTATAAAAAAAATTTTTGTTATAAATATGTAAAAAGTTTTTATATCGTTATGAAATTTTAAGGCATTTTCATAACCTTATAAAACGTATTTTTTTGTGTGTAGACGGAACAGTACAGGTGCAGATGATGCCCCAATATGCAAGCACTGCCTCCCCAAG
>DWTW01001759.1:0-12031 GCA_018246275.1 Papilio slateri
TATTTATCGCCTGCTCAGTTCATTAAAGGTTGGCAACGCATCTGCTACTCATTAGTTTGTTGCAGATGCCTATGGGTAGCGGTCACTTAATATTGGGTTTCGCTAGCTCGTTTGCCACCTTCTCCTATAAAAAAGTGTGAAAACAAATATAAGTGATCCTTCAAAAGGATCTAACTAAAATTACAAGGTACGACGGACCGTTGTGGAAATTTTAAAACAAAATTCTGACATTTCATAATTTCCGGTATACACAGGCAGGACGCCGCAGAATTACATCAGAAACAAGATCGTCGTCGACCTGATACTCTTGAGAAGATAACAAAGGCTCGATTTTAATGCCCTTTCAATCTGTTTACACGAAAGGCAAGAGTTAGTTAAAAGTCTTTCGCAATTGTACAAAGGGTTCCGTAAATTATTTATTTAAGCTCTCTCTTAATACCATAGAAATAAAAATACATTTTCATTTTCAAATTTTTGTATTCTTATAGCAAAGAATATTACTTTGATTCAAACAAGCGCTTGATGCTAAACCTTTTCATCCCAAGTCACGATTTTTTTTATAGAAGAAGGTGGCAGACGAGCAAGCGGTTCACCTAATGTTAAGTGACCGCTACCCATAGACATCGGCAACAAGTAAATAAGTTGCAGATGCGTTGCCTACCTTAAATTAATGGACAGAGGAGAAGGGGTTAGGCAGAAAAAAGGGTATTTCCTTTTCCTATCGATCATCTCCCTGCCCAATCCTCTTCTCCTTCCCATCCTTTCCTTAGTAGCGATGGATAGGAAGAGAAAGAGGACTACAATTACGATAACCAAGTTTGATCTGAAACAGTGAAACTTCATGATTTCTGAAGCCGTTATCAAAAAAAAAAAACAAAACCATTCGCAGGGGTCCCTAAAACCTCATTTAAGATCAAAGCACTCAGAATCGGACGGCAACTTAATGAATCGTCGACAAAGCGATCGTGACGTAGCCGCGTCGTGACCCTCTCGTCCCGGATAATTATATAACAAATTGTTATCTCCGATATCTTACCTAATTTAAATTAAAGTTGAACTATTTTTTCATATTGCTAAACATAACTATAAAGATCAGTCTAAAATTAAATCTCACATCTCTTTTAATCAGATATAACTGGATAAAAGGTACCGATTGTGTCAGCCCAGGGCTACCGGACGCCGCTGTCAGATTGGTCATGTTGCACAGCAACTGATAGAACCAATAATTATTAAAAAATAAATAATGAGAGCGATTTAATGTCAGAAAAAAGTATATAAAAATAATGACAACCACATATTATTCGCATTAAAGATATTATAATATTTTTATCTTTATTGAATACTAGCGGCCCCCCCCGACTCCGCACGCGTAGTTAACAAAAATGAAGCCGGGGCGGGCCGCTTGTTTTAACATAAAAAAGTAGTTATTGTGACATAACTGTAATATCACACATGATATCTTGGACTTTTTTATAGATAATGATGTCCTTTATAAAATTGTGGTGCATCACTTTGCCCTATTGTAAATAACTTCCGCAGCGTACGCGATATAACGATTTTTTTGATATTTTTTTCACTCGTTGGGTTATCGAAGCTTTCATATGGAACCCTAACTTTTTTGAAAATATTCGCCTATGTTCATCAGAGATAATGTCCTTCCAGTAGTTTCAGAGCCTATTCAATGCAAACAAACAATCAAATTTTTCCTCTTTATAATATTAGTTAAGATTAACAATGTTACTATATTTCTTTTCCTTTCTTTGGTATATCTTTTTTCTCCCTCAAAAGCAATGAACGTAAACGTTACGCGTCCTTTAAATATATCCATGCTCATTTAATGAGGCCGAGGCATCACTCCGTTAGTATTTTCTATTAAGGAAATCTAATAATTAAGACTCTTTGGTGTAAACCTACTAGGATTCTAATATAGGACCCTCAGATTGAAAGGCAGATGTTCGTCTATTGTGTAAAAATTATAATTGCTAGTTAATTATTGCATATGATTGTCAATCAAACACATCCTCGGTCAACGCCACCAGACGGCCATTGTTCACAACATAGTAGGTACGCTTAAGCAATTAAAGAAAAAATAAGACAATAGTTCCCACAAGACTTACCTACAAACATCGTTGTCTGTAATGCCATTACTTATGGTAAGGCTTTTTTAACAGGATACGCGGATATAAAGGAAAAAATAGTACCAGAAGTTTTATGGTGGAAGATAACAGACCATCAAATGGGTATGGATATTACGTGACTATCGCTACCCATGAACATCCGCAACTATACGAGGTCATGGATACGTTGTCAATATTTTAGTTTAGTTTTTTTTTATTTATTTTAGGAAGTATATAAGAAAAGGGAGAGAAGGAAGGGATGAGAAAAATGGCACGTCCCCGCTCGAATCAGGCCATTCGTGCAACAACTTCTACGAGCTCTCCAACAGTTCAAAATCTTTTATATATCGCTCTTGGCATCACTATAGCCTCAGCCTGACAGCTTTGATATATACACACCCCTCTTTTTCTCACACGTTAATTAAAAAGAGACAAGATACAAATAGTCGTGCATTAGTTACAATTTGATAGAAATAAAGCATAGCTCAGTGCATTGCCACACTTCCATATAACAACGTGTTATTTATGATGCGTTTGTCCCACTCGCGGGCAAAAGCCTTCCCTTGAAATAAATTTATGCAGAAATAGGTACATTGTGGATTGATAGATAAGGTAGCATAATTCTGGTGAGCGCGAGATTTATTGACAACGGAAGTAAAACTGAACAATACACCATCCCTAAGAATAAAGTATTTTTTATGAGAAGGGGGCAAAAGTGTAATGGATCATATGGTAAGTGACCATATGATCAGTTACACATTTGCCATGATCCATTACATGTGTGTGAATCATAGGACATTTCCCCGCGTAAAAAAGTGACCACTGCTATCCAACGATATCTTTAACGAATAGAAAATTTTGGGGAATTGTCAATAAATAAAAGGAGGGAATGAAAAAATACTGGGACCTGTCACTCATCAGAAGAAACGGAGAAATAAAACATAAGGCAGTAAATGAAGATGTCATCTGAATGAAGAAAGAAATGAAGAAGACATACAAGGTTTCTCTACAAAAACTTGATCTAATATCGAGATCAATCAGTGCTAAGTATTAAAACCTTAGCCTACATCAAACAAATCACTATTTAATAATCTGTAATCACTTTAGATACTTCGTGTCGTCACTTTTTTAGTCAGATTATTTAAATTTCAATACAATTTGAACGGAAATTAACTAAAATAGAGCCAATATTACTTTCTTCTCGTGGCAGTAAGTATGTTTACTATTCGTGCACGATAACATGAAATCTAGTCTGATGACGTCAAGGTTCTGTACTGGTACCAAGTGAAAAAGTCTCTCGCTGTAGTAACAAAGGAAGATGGAATTAGTGAAAGTTTGTATGAGACGCTTTATAACTTACTAAACTCTTATGTTATTGTAGACTCGTAGCAACATTAGTAGAGAATAGGCCGATTCGACCTAAGAATAGGAACTATCATTACGAGTACTTTACTAATTTTCTTCTACGCTTAATTATGTTAAGATAATTACAATTTAGGAATATTCATGTATTATATATGAATGCAGTTCGTCGAAATTTGAAAATTCTTGTACCATTATTATTTTAAACATCCATGCAACAGCAGGCGAAAGTTCAAAAACTATGATCGTTCACCTAGATTACAAAACTAAATATCTATTCTTTGTTGGAAACCTCATTGATGATCTTCAAGATTCAAAAAAATCAAAAAACTCATTATATCAGAATTTCATTCAATATTATATAAACCGAACTATTGGGCAACTAGAAAATAGACAGCACAATGATAGATCCTGTCCATTGTCAAACAAAATACAACTGTGTCACGAAATTCAGTAACGGAAAAGTGTCTTAAAAATGTCGAACTAGTTACTCGATACGGTTACAAAACTTATAATGGGCAACTTTAAAGAAGAACGCAATAAATAAGTCCGCAGTAGAACGGGCTCCGCCATTAAAAAACTAGACATGGCGCAGTGAAGTTGCGCGCCTTTTTTAATTCGAAACTTTTTAAAAAATCTCGCCCGTTTGACACTGACGTCTCAGTACCGCACGCATCGTTCAGAAACTTGTGATATATAACTTTTTAAATTTTATAATAAGTGATTGCAATGCATGTTTATGTGAAATAAAAATAGTTTAGTTTTTATTTTCAATTTATTTTGTGTTTATAACGTTGAAACTAAGTAAGTATTTAATTACATTTATTATTCATAAATAAGATTATAGAAGTCTCCATTGTTTATACATAACACCAAAACAACTCAACCAATTTTGATGATTTTTGTTATAGAGATAGATTGGATCTTTCAAACGAATATAGGCTGCTATTTGTTGCAAAAATAAATATTTAAGAGATTAAAATATAGGATTAAAGATTGTGTGGCGAAACTATTCATACGCAATTAAGGGTCATGAATATTTATATTTACGCTTTAGGTAAAAAATAGCGATGCAGCGTTTTTAAAACCTCATTCTCCAAGTAGGGTTCAAATTCATAACTTTTTTATTATTAATTTAATATATGTATAAACTATACTAAAAAATATTGTGGAAATTGATATAGTGTGGGGATAGATACAAGCTTGAAAAAAATGACGTTATAGGAAGTAGGTATACTATGTAGAGGAAATAAATCACGGGGACCAGCTAGTTTGTGTTAAGATTAGTTTTTATTTAGCTTTTAAAATGTCTTATTGTATGTATGTACGTAATACTTACGTACTTACGTGTTTGTGTGATATGTCTAACTAGAGCTAATTCTAGTTCTATTCCCCTTCCTATACTTTTCTAATAAGGAAAGGATGGTAATGGGACGAAACTTGGGTGGGGAGAGGGTGGATAGGAGCAGGAAATATCTTTTTTTCTGTTTATCCTCTCCTCTGTCCATTAAAGGTGGGCAACGCACCTGCAACTCATCAGCATGTTGCAGGTGCCTATGGGTAAGTGTCACTTAAGATCAAGCTTGTTGCAGTCATTTAAGTGTCACTTAAGATCAGGTGAACCGATTACTTGTTTGTCACCTTCTTCTATAAAAAAATATCAGAATATTTCAATCAGTATACTTAATGGCTCGAACCTTGTCATACTCAAGACAAATGAGGATCAACAACTATCATATTTCTTTTTAATTTGACTAAGATAGTTTTAATAATGATAGTAGTCTGTTATCTCCGGAGAGAATTTCATGTAAACTTCCAACATACAACAGAATTCATATAAACGTTCAAAATTTAACAGACCCCAACATAACGCCCCATTAATAAATATATAATCTGTAGTGAGTAAAACAACTGATAAACGAATGTTTGAACTAACAAGACAAAATCAAAATCCGACCCTATCTAACACAAATTACGTTCACAAATCTCACAATGAACGAGTACACCGACAAATCAAAATTCCACACCATATTTTCTATACATACCGCCCCATATAGTGATGTAACGATTTTCTATAATAGAAATATATCGAAATCTGTAACATCTATTAAATTAATATTATTTACTAACAACAAAGTCCAACACTACTAAATTATTTTTTCCTGTAGAGTAAATAGTACACAAATACCGGACATACTGCTTATGGAATAGTTAGTTGTTCTGGACAAATGGTTTCGAAATGATGGCCACGGAAACAATGTAATTAGATACACCTCCCACATGATAGATTGCCGATATGGTCAAGGATGTGGCAGGCCTTGGATATGACCTATATGGACTATATGGGGCTAAATTACAGAACCTATGTTGATAATTCTTTCTCTGTTTGAAAGTCATCATCTATTCCCATATAAATTTGATCAAGATCTGTTTTTGAGTTATTCTTAATGAAGTGTTTTTAATTGACTTTGACCACATTGACGATGTTCTCGTTTTGTGATACTTGTACAAACATTTTAAGATGACCGCCGGCACAAAATAGCGAATGACCCAACAATATGGGAATGGCATGAAATGATATGGGTTGAATAGAACACACTATGAATAAATCCATGATTTAACAGTGGCAATACCAACATATGGTGCATGAATGGGTCGGATCGATCGGTGAAATACCACGACCTCGCAGAAGACAGGCGTAAAGTAGAAGTATTCTGCGTTTCGTCTGACGAGTGTGATGCTGAAAGCCAGCCTGACCCTCTTCGGGTATATTTATTCCCTGTTTTTATTCGTTTTTCGTATTTTTATTCGAAAGGAGCAAGCGGGTCACCTGATTTTAAGTGATCGCTATCCAGAGGCATCTGCAACAAGCTAATGAGTTGCAGGTGCATTGCCTACCTTTAAGGAGGAGGGGATAAACAGGATTTTTTTCCTTTCGTATCCATACCCTCCTCCGTCAAATTCTCTTCCCTTATTATCCTTTCCTTATTAGAAAAATAATGGGAAGTGGAAGAGTGGCTTTGGGCCTCCGGCACCTCGCTCATGAGACGAAATGCAGAAATTCTACTTCACGTAAGGTCGTGGTATTTCACCGGTCGAGCCGGCCCATTCGTGTAACAGATGTTGTTTATGTGCGCTCTACCAATGTTAATTTAGGAATTATTTCCACTTATTTATAATATATAAAATTATTTAACTTACTGTATATACTTTCAGTATCTTGACCATAAAACGGTGAAGCTTCAATACCTGGCGGAGGTACGTACGGTGCGTAAGGTCCATAGTACCCTGGAGCAAATCCTTGCGGTCCCTGTACCGTTGGTTTTCGCCGTCGCCTTTTCTTTTCTACTCTACCCACCCGGTTTTCATCAATGAATGTTAACCCCTGTACGTTATCTACATTGATTGCGTTAAATTTAACATTATTACTTGGCTTTAAAGATTGCACATTGGGTTCGAAAATGACGAGATCCTGATCATTTCCATCTTCAAATCTGAACCCATTTGTTGCACGGCTTTGAATTGTTCCATTTAGGTTGAAGACTTTACTGAAAAATAATAAATTATACATTGTTTTAGTCCTCATATTTTTTTTTGGACATTATTTAAAATAGCTTGTGAATGAGAGATTCTTTTGATATATATCATATCCTTTCCTTAATACTATAATACTTTTATGTATTCCTCTACCTCAAAGGTACCACTTTACCGTCTTCCATACCTTCTTTTGCTACTGTTATCTAATGCCAGTGACAGTGGTCAGCAGAAAGGCAAGAGTTGCGCTTGCTCTTTGCCACATAAAAAGTGAGGTCTCTCCCAGTTACTCATTTGTTGCGATGGCGAAAGACGTGTTCTGACTCACACCCGCTCTAGACTTGACCTAACCCATTAGTGTGACCGTCGTAGTTTCCGCAAATCTCCGGTTTGAATACCGTTATAATTATTATGAACATATTTCAGATATTATTTTCCAATAAAATTATTAAGACTTTCCTGAGAAGTTTCAAGTTTCAGACCTGTCGGAGGTCCTTCTTCAGGGTGAGTGGAATTAGTTCGCAGTCGCGCCCCGCCTCACATTGAGGCGTGACAGGTCCGAAACTTGTCGGTACCAAACACCGAAGTAAGAAAACGTGAGTGAAGCCGTTTATTTTATAAATAATTTTTATGCAAATACAATATTAAATACACTTACGTCAGCAAAGCTTCCGGTCCGTACGACACTGTTGAATTATTCACACTGTCAGGTAATTCTTCACAGAATATTGATGAAGCAAAGGCCACGGAAAAGACAGCAAAATTCAAACGGTTAGTTTTCATGGTGCTATTTCTAGAAAACAAAGAAGAATCACATCACATACAAAAATGTCCCTTATAGCCCCAGGGCCGAAATCTGGCATCTTTCTACCATTATCAATACGTGCATTTTTATGGCTTTCTACAATTTTTATATGCGATAAATACATTACATAAACGAATGCGTGCAAAACTGCGAGCACCAGCTAATTACTAATAAAATAAATAATGTGTAATGATTTTTGTCTTCTGTATATTTTTATAATCCACATTTTTAAATGTTTCGCTACAAAATCATGGGTAGCAATTAGCTATTAAAATAATCTGTATTTCAAGCAGGACAAGTGTCATATAAAAAACTGAAAATTTAATCACTTGTATAGAGGATTCATTTGTTCTCAGTTATCTTTTTGTAATAAAACCCTTTGTGAAAGATCTGGTTCGTAATCAATATACGACACAATTTTATATAACAAAAGTTAATAACGTACTTACAGCTTGGAGTGCAGGACAGTCCCAACACTAGCACCTCTGACTTCTGAATGAGCTTTCCTCAATTTCCCCAGTTCTCATTCGCGTTAGAAAGCAGCGTGAGATCACACAGCCTCCGCGCCTCTCCTTACAAGGAATTACGACCTTACAATGCCATAACAAGGACATCCTATTCCAATACAAAGAGTTAGGCAATATAAACGAAAGTGAAAAGAGAAGACTAAAGTAATCACAGATCTAGCCGAGGTGGAAAATAATCTAAATTTAATTTATAAGTATACTTTTAAAATATAATAGGTTTTCTTTATCAAGAAACAGAATTTAACAGCTAAATCAACCTAACACGATCACGATAATTGCAGATGCAGATGTTTTGCCGTTACATAATATTGTAGACGATATAAAATGGAATAAGGAAGAGGGAATATGAAGATCTTATTCCTACAGCTCTCTTACTGGCCAGATGGAAGAGCACGGCCGGTGCAAGTGTAGTGTCTGCAGCAGGTATTGTATTTTACTGGACTGTAACTGGGATGGTGATAGTTTTCTACGACAGTAAACCCAGATTTGACAGAGTGTCCGCGACACTTAATAATTTACAGGCACTAATTTACATGAGATATTTCGATGGCACTAAATTATTAGTACCATGTCTATTGATGGAAAGAACAGAGAAGTTTTCTATTCCCACTCCTGCCTCCTGCTTACCTTCCCCTGTGGAGAACTTGTGAACGATTTGAGTTAATAGTCAGCTATAAAAATTTCTTTGTCAGAAACATTAATAAGAAATTAAAGGTTTATGTTCTCTTCAATTTGATTGCTATTTTAAAATGGTAGGCGTTATTTTCGTACGTTTAACAATTGTTTCGTTTGTTTACCTACTAGTTATACCCAATAGGCGCTAAGATTTTTCGAGACATTTTCTCATGAGTACATAATTTACAGTTATAGTGATACTCAGTCCCTACGCAGGGGTTTTGCAGCAGATTCTACGTCGCGCATAACGACGACCAGTGTCCATCATCGGAGAAGAAAACATAACAGCCTGTAGCATAAAAAAGCTATCAAGATTGCGTGAGCATAGCGGACTTCGTGAGCACTGTGACGTAATACTCGGATTATCGCATATTTGGCGATCTCCCATAAAGCTTCAAGTCCGATCCTTACGATAGGCGTGGGTATCCATAGCACTTGAAGTGGATTGTACCCAAACTATTTATTTATTTAGTATAATTAGTAATAGGTTATTTGAGGTATAGGACTCTGCTAATTTGCTATAAGCGCTACATATACTTTTCGCAGGTGAATTCTGTCCGAGGTTTGTTCTGGAGATGTGAATGAAGAACAGTTTATTGTGTCTACGTTTGTTTGCTCTCGGCACCGGAAAAACACACCCTCGAGTAGCTAGTGGCGTTAAAGTGTACCATGGAGTAGTTTGTACTATCACTGTCAATGGCACGTGACTTACGATCCGAGATTCTAAGCACAGAAGTGCTTTGTATAAGGTCATCAAACTCTGCGATAAAATTATTTATAACCACAATCAGACATTCATCATTTATTTTAATTTAAAGATAGATATTCTATTACATTTACGCATTAAAGGCCGGCAACTCATCTGCAGATCCTCTGGTGTTGCAGATGTCCATGGGCGGCGATGATTACTTTGTCGCCCCCGCTGCTCGTTTGCCCACTTCTTATATAAAAAGACAGTAAATCAATAACACACACTGTCATGTACGCAAGAAAAGACAGCAAGACATACTTTACTCTCGATGTTCGTCCCTAATAATTTAGTTAAGTTGACATAATTTCCCATCGTCACATACCATCTTCGTGTGAAATATAATTACAGAGAAGTACAGCTAAATTATGAAAATAAAATGTTTATTACATTTTTTTTTACAAAATTCTTTTCAGTTTTTCAACATTTCAACGAATATAATGGAAAAGGAACTGGCGGGGAAGGGATTCGCTATAAGATGGATAGGCGCGTGCCCCATGAACCCGCCGGTCGTGGCTGCACTCGACCACAGCGGGTCCATCACGATACTCTACATCGATGATATAGGCCGCGACGAAACTGATGACATTATCGAGGAAGGTATTAAAGCTATTTATATGTTTTAAATATCGTTCTAATACTGTCGCTGAGCAATTTCTTTATACCGGTAATGTTACCTCGCACGCAGGAAGACTGAGTCCTTCCTTTATCATCAATAATCGTGTCGCTCCATTCATACTATAATCTAATATATGTGCACAATAACATGAGACCTAAAACGTAAATCGGACGTCACACCGGCGAGCTTGTGCAGTGTTCCAAAAAGTTGCATCATGAAATAACCTATCAAGATTAACGAACATAGTATAACTTTGTTGCTCGCTGTACGCAGGGGGGTAAGACGTCAGTGAGCAATCACGTCACATTCCACTCGAGACTCATCACCATACCGGGTAGTAACCACAATTTTAAATATAGGTGATTCACTTAGGGGAAGTGTTTTAAAAGGCGGGCCTTTATTTTATTGTTTACAGAAACAGAAGAATCATATAACAATAACTACGCAAACATAGTCACTATTCCACCCAAACTCGGTCCATTCCTCAACTGTCGATGGGCCAACAACGAGGAGACATTAATCACTCACACGTCCAAAATGATCATACTATACGACCCCAGTGGCAAAGTGCTGAAAGTGTTGGACAACTTCGACCGGGACCGCGAGATAGCGTGTTGTGTTCCGTGTAACAATGACAGGCAAGTGATCGTTGCTACGAACGGCGTTCATTGTTTGGAAGTTATCGACTTGATCAGTAAGGAGAAAGTGATGTCATTCGAAGAGCCCGAACCTGTATTAAATATTTTGACTATTCCTGGTAAGTACGATTTTTTTTGTTTACTTACAAACAACCAACCTCACCTTTTTAGGAATTACTAAACGTTGTATTTTCGAAATATAAACAATATCAATTTATTCTTTTAGGTTTAACTCATAAATGAAGGTAAGAATTCAGTAAACGAAAATGGTCATCATATATATATCCATTCATTTAGTGTTCATTGAAATTCGCTAGTCATAAGGGATTCAGCCGACAGTATCCGCGCTGCTCGTGAACATGACAATTCCTGATCCATTCTCTACTTACGTAACTACAAACATATATATATATCTCATTCTGATTTCGATTTTATTGTAAATACTTTTACAGTTACCAGTTTATATCGTAAGAACCCCTTTTAATTTTTTTACTTTGTTATGATTTGACCGACTGTATATGTCCGATCCATTGTTACCTCCGGCAGCCTAAACCGGTTGACCGATTTTGAAGACTAGATCGTAGATTCGATTCGTATTCTTTTCCCGAGTGTCATATAATCGGCTATCTTAGTTGCTTTTTTTAAAATTAATTATTGCTTGTTCAAATATTATATTTCTTCTTAATTATTAAAAACCATCCTTTTATACCATAAGTGTGACAGACTCAACTCTAAACATCATTGAAACTCGGAACATTATCTAAAAGTGAAATATCAATTGTAACAATTTTTTGTGTGACATTAACAAATTCTGTAAATAGTTTTATTACCCCGCAAGTTGCTAATACGCCGGGCCGCCATTTTAGTGACGTTATTTCGTTTCAGAGGTGCCAGTATAAATTTTTCATCACAACATGGGAATCATAATCTAATAGTGGTAGAGTCCGCAGCAGCGTTAGCTGCTGCACGAATGGCCCGCTCGACCGGTGAAATACCACAACCACAC
>DWTW01001760.1:0-12027 GCA_018246275.1 Papilio slateri
TATATATATATATGCATGCATAAAATATTTGTAGAATATTGTAGAAATATTTATCAAATTTTGTTTACAAGTACCAAAATTTGGCCTCGAAAGAACCACAAAACTGCATCCCGTTGCCCTTTCCGAACCCGACCAAACAGCTGATGTTTTATCACAAACACTTCCTAATACAAGTGATTGTAACCCTTATTTCGGTCATTTTACTGTACAATTTTGTGCACCTGAAAATGTTATACAATTAGTCGTAAAATTTACTCCATGCTTATTTTTTGCCCTACGTGTGTTAAGAAATTCGTTCGTTGCACTTGTGTGAGTGAGTGTACCCTTCGTGTTTTTTCTCTTCTTTTCTTGTCCTTCCAGTCCCCCGAGAAAGGGTCATTTTACATATAATAAAATTGATGCACGGTTCGGATAAGTCGAGATATTGTTTTGGTTCGTTCGCTTGTGTATCCCAGTTCCTATCCATCTTTATTCTTTACGCTCGATGTCATCTATTCAATTATGATATGGGTTGGAATTTCCAGAACCTATTTTAGTAATAGCTTAGTTGGTACTTCTTTATGGTCGGCTCTCCATAGGACGTTAGTAATTTGGATCACTGCATCTATATTATCTTTCATTTTTTTCAGTTTTGTAACAAGTGGTAACATTATACTTAAAATGTAATCGTTTTTTATTACATAAATTTCACAATAAAATTCTGTATATTGTTTTAACGTCGATAACGTTTTATCTGGAAAACTAAATACATTTAACGTCTATTTCTACGTCGATGGAGTTGTAATAAAATTTACTTAAAAGAGTAATGGTATAAGGGAGTTACGAAGATAATCTCTTAATATATTTTTTAACGTAAGTTACTTCTTCTTACGAGAGACAATTATTTTTTTCCTGTTAGTAATAATAACAAAAGACAAAATTACTATTAAAATAATAGAATTTTATTCAATACTTATGGCTATAAAATTTGTTATGCACTAATTTCTATTACTAATTTCTTCCGTCCTTCTACGATTGTTTCATAACATTATTCACTGGTATTGTACTTATTATCCACTGGGGTCAATAAGTTGTACGTGGATTTTAACAGATTAATGCTTTACCTTAACCAAGAGACTTATTGCTTGGATAAGGTAATAAATACCATCGCCATGTAATTCTGGTAACACTCAATTTGTTCATTACGTAAAACTCTTTAAAGTATTAATGAAAATGAAGTGGTAAAGAGGAATGCCTGTTCGTTTTTGTAATTCAAAGTTGATTACCGGATTGTGGCAATTTATAACACTGATAATATTTTTGCCAAAAAAGAAATTATTATATATAATTTTATATTTACAGCGACCTTTCACTGACCCGTATATCTCTCGAGTCTCGTATTGTTACGATATATTATTTTTCTATATTCGAATAAATTCCAACATGTTCAACACGTCACGTGATTGTGCCTTGATAAATTGCTCGTCGTCAGAAAATGATGAAGCACGTATAGAAATTAATACATGTTTGTATATACATAAAGTGTCAAGTCATGCTCGGCCGGGGGCGAAGGCGGGACAGTTTTCTTATTCCATTACACTTTGACTGATTGATAATTCGGCACGAGGCCCTGGGGTGTGATTTATAGTGGGCATTTAACTTGAAGGTCTTTATTATTGACGGCTGCGACATTTTTCATTACTCGCGTTACAATCAAATTTAACGACGTTTTTTATAATATCTTCGTTTTGTTCTGTTTTATGGTCTGTGCTATATGTTTTATTTGTTCATTTTAGTTTCTTTAGAATGTTGAAATGGACTAAACATTCATTACTTGAGACTCAGTTAGTTATTTTATTCACCATACGTTGTGATGTATCTAAACAGGTATTTAAGTTTTGTATATGATTAACCGTGAGTTTACACCGCCGAAAACATTCAGTTGTGTTTTCAGCAGTGTGAACTCACGGTTACATCAAGTAGTATAAACAACATGGATTGAACCATAACACCATCGTCTATATTTTCATAGATCGTTATCTCTCTCTCTCCCCAGAGAGAGACTCGATTTTGTCAACTTGGTTTACAAGTCAACATTTGTGATTCATGTGATATAATATGATCTTGCTGCATAAGCCAATAAAATGCTAAAGTGTGTCATATATCGTAATAAACGCAATGAAAAGTCCAATACAAACACAGATTGGCGCTTCACAAAGATTTATTAATACTAAGCCTCCAAAAGCCCGAAGCAAGCTCCTAATAAAACCTTGGCTCAGTAAAGGACATAGAAATAGCATTTATCCCCTCGACAATCGTGCGCAGCACAGACATTTACGCGTGAACGTGTGCGCGTGCGCGTGGGTGTGCGCGTCGCCGTGTGCGTGACAAACACACGCACACACTCGCGTCGGGTGTCAGGTAACATCAGCTGTTCTCTCAGACCATCCCATATGACTTCAAGGACGACTTGTGTAGGCATTTTTTGTGTTCAACATTCTAAGGTTGACAACTTCAACGTTTATAAATATTATTTATGCTCATTACTCACTAGATTTAAGACATTTAATTTGTTTTTTTTTTAAAGTTAAATAGTTAGAACAAAATTGTCATCAAGCACAGAGCCAATCATATATTATTCATATAACTTTTTTTGTGCAGGCAGACAGACGCAACTTTGTTACGACAGTACGGAACACTGATAGTAAAGTTACGTTTGGACTTACTGTCGCGTTTTGTCAGGTGAGTAAGATAGCCAACCCCCACAATATGTCCTAAGGCCTTTCCCTCAACACAGCCACGAAACTCGTTTCTTATAGAGTTGCCAAGTCATTTCTGATGGGTCCCTTCGCTGTATTTTCTATAATCCATGACAAGGCTTTTTTGGGCAATCGTAACAAATGGTCAGTCTATCGACATAATTCTGTACCTTAAAAAAGATAAAAATAGTAAATATGTAATAATTAAAAAATAAGCTCTAACCTAGATTAACTTTACTCTCTAGGTATCTGTCTATCTAAGTACCGAGTATTGCAAGTGATTGTTAGCAAAGATCTAAATTAGGAGCAGGCAGTCTCTCTGCGAGATCCCATCAGAGTTGATGTAATCCGCAGTAGAACCGAAATTGCTCAATGAATTGTAAACCGGCAAGAGATTGGAACATTGCTCGCAGAATGGATGGCCAATGGAGTCGAAAAGGCCTGGAATGGCGTGCACGTACAGGTCGACGCAACGGAGGTAGGCCTCCCAAAAGATGGACCGAATTGCGAGTTCGAGTCTGGTCAAGGTTACGGGAGCCCACTGGGTGAGGACGGCAAGGGATGCCTTTAATCCTCATTCGTTTCGATGGACTATTGCTAACAATCACTGATAAGGTGAAGAGTAGTCTGTGCTTCACTGTCGAATAGAAGCAAAATATGAAGACGTGTTACTGTCCAATGAAATATCAAATGTCCCTAACTGTGGTTAAATGGATGCTTCACAATGTCTAATGCACGAGGCAGTATAACAAGCAAGGCACATGAGTATCAACAAGCACATGTATAACAAAATAAAAGTTCTATTCAAACCGTTGACCATTTTATTGTAGTGTTGGCAATGAGTCGCGTACAGTTAAATCTCTGGAGCCGGCACCGAGCTAGCTCGTGCGTGACGACCTACGTAACTAACGACTTGCTAATAATGCTACAACTTGATCACTAAACGTTCCACAAAAAAAAAGTGACAAATTAAAATGTTTCTGTTTTTATATCACTTGACTTTTTGTGATATTACGTAACAAATGTGCTCGTTACTCTGTTGGTAGTTGCGTTTTTTTATAAAAAGTAAGCGGTCAAGCGGATAACTTGATGTCAACTGTTCAATGAATATTCACGGCAATCGTGGACTTGGATCAGTTCAAGGTTTGCGTTTTTAAGGAAGTACGGTTTCTTCTTGAAGGATCCTAGTTCTTATTGTTCTTAAAAGGTTGTAAGGGACTTGAAGCTCATAAACTATAATGTTTAGTTTATGCTTCATTAATTTCGTCCAATTCTTATATATATTCTAGTACTTCGTAAGGTATCACCTAACTTATAAATACAATGGCAGTAGTAAGTGTTTTAAAATAATATTATTACAATATAAATTGCTACACTTACTCCCTTAATTAGGCTCATTCGTCCGCCAATGTTGTCTACGCCCACTTTTCATGGGAAATAATTTCGATAAACATTACGTATTTATGGTAAAATTGCATTTCATTCTCTCAAGACATTTATTGATAATATATAAACACCAAGACACAGATTCGATCCTAGGTTCGACCACATTTCTAAATCTGTAAAAATAAACATATTTTAAAGAATTCATTTCAGTTCTTATATTGAATATTTTTCTATTGTCGGCCGATCAGTCAGCTCTTAAGTTGATCGCCTATTTGGCCGATAGCATACGTGCACTAATATTTATATAAAAATTAAAAAAATATGCATGTAAACTGTACACCAGCCAATAATTTGCATTAACAATACATGTTCCATCATTAAGTAAACCGAATCTATTCCTTCCGTTGCCACAAGCGGCGGCACGGGCACACATGCACGCGCATTCTGTACGTTACATGTACCAGCTGATTACCCACACTAGCTCAACGCCACACAAACAACACACAGTGCCAGTGCCAGTGCCAGTAGGATGTTGACTATTCGTAACGTAATGAGAGGGCGAAAAAAGTACAAGGTGGTGAGACAGAGACAGAGGCGACATCCAAACTCGATCTACCCGAGCGTAAGGGAATTGGATATAGTTTTGTCGGTTCGTATTAAACGGGCTTTTGAAAAGCTCGCCGGGAGGCAAGGTGCACAATTTTAATAGTGACCTGGTGACGTGTGAGCCAGCCATTCCGTCCGATGTAACCGACATCGCGTGATATGAGTACAAAGTTCTATGCTGGATGTTTGTCATGTTACGGCAACGCGCAATGTCCTTTCGCAACAGTAATACCTACGTATGTTCTGGGGAAGATTAGTCACTATAGAGATTAAACATAATAGGGTCAAAGTCACTGTCATGGCAACACTAACAGTCTTATTACAGAAAAATGTATTTTATTAAATCTGGACAATCAAGGCTAGGATTGTTACGGTACTAAAGTTAGGGCTAGAACTTAAATGCATGCTTATTACAAATCGAAGACTATTCAAGGACAAGTTAGGCCAAAGTTAAACCGCGCTGCAAATGTAAATAGAAAGAGAATATTGGAAATAAATTTTCGTTCTTAACCTGTTCTAAATACACTTTAAATGCGTAAATAATTATTTATTACTACACAAAATTACAAAATTATATAATTTGTTCAGGTTTCAATCTAGTGAACAGCCATAAATTATTATGTCGAGGTCTGAAATTTTTATGGATAAATATTCAAGACGTGTGACACAAAAATAGCTGCTCAAGTTAGAGGAATTTCATAAATTAAAAATGTCATCGTCGATTTTGAATAAGACCAATGATCAAAATAAAAACTTTTGTTTATTTGAGTGTTTTGGTGTTTGTGAATACCTATTGAATTTGTAATATGATTAACGTGAGTCACCAATCTCAATAGTGTCGCGTTTATGTGAAATTCGACGCGCTCAAAATAAATGTTCTCATTTCGTTTTAGGTGTTGTGTCAAGTTTTAACGTCGCCCATGTCTACTAAATTCATCGCGTCAATAATATCGATATTCATTTAAATCTGTTTCTATCACTTGTTTACAAGAAAGCTTGCAAATTTAAATATTCTAAACTCAAAATGTATTACAACCAAAGTTAGTTTAGAGATAAACTAGGGGTCTCTGTGGTTTAACTTCATACCATAGATAATCCATGGTTTAGAGAGTCTTTGTTTTGTAATAACGTTTATGTAAGTTCAAGGTTTAAGCCTGGTACTAACTTTGGTACCAAACTTGTTTTGGAATAAAAGTTTAACGCGGAAATTGCAACAAGTTGCCTCTTCAAATCTATGTACAAGACATAATATCTCACAGGATTTGTAAAAGTACGTAATACTGAAAGAGCACTAAGATAAATAATTTGCCACATAGAGAAACTGCCAACATGGACTACACACATGGGTTTATAGTAGATACGACTAGCGAGCAGTTACTTCCTAGAAGTAAATAGACTATTTATGAACTTTTGATTTCACACGAACCGTAACTATGTAGCGACTAGCGCCATCTAGTGCAGAAAGTTGGTAACTGTGTAAATACTTATGAAATTCGTATTTTCATTGAAAATTAGAAAGCATGTCTAAGCTGTGCATTCGTATTATTATTTTTAAAATGTTTACTTCAATTTAGCCGACAAAAATCCAATCCAAAAAACAGCCATTTCTGATATGTGGCTTTGCCACTAGCGGGTGCTGGCTGTTATCAAAATATTATTTATTCTACAGATTATAAAAATGACTTTATAATGAAGTCATTGAATAAGAGTTTAAAATTATATCCGTAACGGATGAAAACGAAAAAAACGTAATCATGGTGTTGCATTACTTTTGTATTTGATGTGCAAAATGCACGCTCGTAATCTTTGCCCACCCCTCAGAATGACTGTGTTAAAGTAATTTCGTATCTGAATAGCATTAGTATGCAATAGAAGTTCGCGCCGCCGACAGGTCTGAGATGTTAGTCTGTTAGTCGGTTAGTTTGCAAGTTTGTTTAATTGATTAGTTTAACGAAGATATCGGAAACTAACACGACGCCGTCCGTTATAACTGAACATCTTTAATCAATCTTTCTATTTATACTCGGTATAATTTTCTTTTCCCGTCCGGGGTGGGCAGTGCTAACTTTTGTATTCCGTTTCATTGAGCTTAATTGATATTAAATCTTTTTTCAATCTACAAAATAATAATTTATTCAAACAAAATTAATTTTACACAACACTATGCAAAGTAATTAAGGCCAACAATGTTCTGAAGAAATATGGGAGATATAATGCTATTTAAACCATCCTGATGTAGACGAAAATCAAGTTATAATCTTTTAGTAAAACTTTTTAGACCCTTAAAAGTAAATAATACTGCAATCAAAACTTTTGTTTCTGAAATACATCAATCAAACTTTGTAACAATATGGTGTCGTGAGATCCCCCGCGTAAGTAGGTAGGTAAGCGAAATAGATTATAATATAATATTTAATGAACATTTCATTAAAAATGATTTGGCAATTATTTAAACCAAAAGCTAGACGGATGCAAGGCACAAGGAACAAGGGCATTGCGGTTGCGGGTTCCCAGCCTCGCTGAATGCAGTGGAACATTCGCAGGACAGCGCTCCCGCACAGCTGTGGCATCAGCTGATCGCACGCACACACACTCACGCACACACGTGTCCGTCGCACACAGGGACCGAGGCCGCGGGAGCAAAAAAGGGACTCGTCTGACGGGCCCTGCCATTGTACGCCATCCGTTGCTACAGGACACAGACGAAATAAGAAACAGAGACGACTAGTGTTATAAAATACGGCATGTTGTGCCACCAGGTATGTAAATAGATGTAATAAGTGCAAACAAAAATAATTTGCACCTGCAATCTCCCGGGTATTACGGATGGTAAAGTGTAGTATAATGGTCGTTTACTTTCTTCTCGGTGTTTAATTGGTTAAAGTAACTATATTTTTATGATTAACTGTACAACAAGACAAATTAGAGTTAGCGATATCATATAGCTGCAGGTTACCTCCAGTGGTAACGTAGAAAGTAAGACTCAGCCTGAATCTGTCAAACTTTATCTTAAGCTCCAGTTGATTATGCTTCAGTAAGTTACTTTTATATTTTCTGTTGGTCAACTTTGTAATAGAATCCTTGTTTACATTTGCAATGAGAGTCCTAAGTTATATTTTTGCGAACCATTTCAGTTGCGTCGAAACACAACTTCTGAAATAATAGGCGTGCGCACGTTATGAAACAATCAATATTTCGGCTATACTTTTAACTTCTTTGCGAATTAAAAATACACTTGAAATAATATTATAGACAATGTATATAAATAATTAACAATTAATTTAATTTAAAACATTAACTTTAAGTAATTTATATGATGTGACCATTCTACGCCCCATTTAATCTTTGTCGCAACATTGTGAATTGATTTTAGACCCTGTGTGAATACTTTCGACGTCATATCCGAGGCGGACCGCGGAGATTTCCTTTCAAGCAAACCTACCTGCAGCGGCATTTTACCGCCGCGCCATAAAAGTAATGACTAGGCTTAAATAAACCACAAGTTTTTTTCAATGGAAATGCATTATCCTTGTAAAGGATCACGAAACTTCTTTGCTCTATCAGTATGCAAAGTGTAGGCAATAAAGAATCTGGTATCGAGACGATCTCTTTTGTATGTAAGACCAAACGAGAAAACGATTCTCCGACCGCAGCACTTGTCTCTTAAAAAGAATATTTTTCCTTAGAAATTTCCAAGCTTACAATTTCTACTCAAAAGCTGTCGCTGTCAAACACATTTCGTTCCAAACACAAGCTCTTAGTATGACTTAAAGAAATTTAGATAATTACTTAATTGTACGTATTTTGTTGACAATTTTTCGTGTTGTTTTATATTAGAATGAGGGAAACGTGGAATATGTTAACGACCACTACAATAATCAAAACATTTACGAATGCGTTGCAACATTTCCGTGCCACTGACGGCTCTAAAACTGTTATCACTTCTCTTCTACAGCTACATCCAACTCTGTGTACTTGCAAGTAGGAAGTATAACATTACAAGGTGGTTATTAGATGTACTCTTTAACTTTTAGTGTTTCTTGTTTTAAGTAATCTGATTAGTTCAATAATATAGAATAGGCTTCTACAGTCGTCGAATCAAGGTAATCTAAAAATAACTCTTTACATGTTAAACAATTCAACATACATAGATACATATCCAATATAAAGAGAAGCACACAAGGACGTGCCCGCCCGCCGCACGACAGCGCCCGGGTGCAGATTAGCAGACCTCCAGTGGAACTTTGAAATATTTTGATAAATAGTTCTCAGTATTGCAGGTGAAAACATTGCAATATTTTCTTCATCATCGTGTATAAGTGGTAATTACACTATAGACTGGAATTAACTCTTTAATTAGACTTGGAATCGAATTCAGGTAGTTCACTTGTAAATTCGAAGCGACCACGTGAACATCTCTTGATGTACATTCTTTGAGTATTTTCTTCAATACCTGTCTGAAGGTTACTCACATTGACATTAACCTCAAAATTTTGAGCTTTTCACAAAATTAGGCATAATTCGCGGACATGCAGATTTAAACACAAACCTAATCGCTTTAACTTTTCAAGGAAAAGATTTAGCTTGGAGATTATCAAAATAGTTATCCGTTAATTGGACAAACAGTTAAGCAGGTAAACTTAATTATTCTTCATTTACACAGATCCAAAGTTAAACCACAGTACAGTAACCGACATTAATGTTATTACACCGTCATTTTTGACTAGCGTGTGTCGATAACCATACTTTTGCTGTAAGCATTGTTATTATACATTTTGAAAGTATAATTAACGCCGGTGTTTTGCACACGATCACTTAGCACGAGTAATTGTCAATTTACATAAACGTAATGACGGATTAATAGCTCAGCGAGGCGTAGTACCGCCACTTCTTCGGTCTCTGGCCGTGGTCACTGATTCTTGCAAATGTGAAATTCAGTTTGTGGTACGTTCTGAACCCAATGTGTACGGGAGTAACAATGGCGCTCGACCATCTCGCAGTCCATTAAACTTGTGGATGCCTCTTCAAGCCATACAGTGACGATCAAAAAAGGCTGAAATATATGACAATTGGACTTTTTCTTTTCTTTTGAAAAAAATAAATTATAAAAGAAAATAATTCTACCTTTAATTAGATAAATGGGCTCTCGCGTGTATAAAACGTGAAGGAATGAACGGACAAAAATAAAATGTATTATGCATTTGTAATTTTCCATAGAGACACCTGTAATAAAGACATGACGGTTGATGGTCAAAATATGCCTATTGCATATAATTTGAGGCGATCGCAGTGATTTAATATTCGTAAAACATGTGATGATGTGTGCACGTTTAAATATGTAATGGCCCTTATTTATCAGATGCTAGCATTAATACATTTTTGAGAACAGGTCGCGTAACACCTGAGGTCGGCCAGTTCCTCCACCTGTACTTAAATATAACTCAAGACGCTTGATAACTCGCTTATTATAACACACACACACATGTCTCAATGGAATCCCATTTCGACTAGTTTCGATATAAAATGTTAAATTTCCTTGATTATTGAAGAGCTTTTAAAAAAACATATATACCAAGAAATATTTTGAGCAGTCGGTAACCTATTTTTTAATATGAGGAATGCCCCGCCCTTGCAAGGGCAAAAGCGGATTATATCGAACTCGCACCGACTAAAACCACACGAGCCGGCCGGCCCTGGGTTCCACATGGTTCACCGAGGGTGACCAGTCCACGGCTATAACTATTTCCAGTCGATCGAGTTCCCGGTAACCTAGTCAGTAGCATGCTGTTCAGCGCTCCTATATTTGATTCCCAGATGAGTCAAAATTAGTTAGTTAGATGATTCATCTATTTCGTCGTTTATCATTCAATATTGCACATGTCAAATCGGATTGTGTGAGTTGGTAAAATATTTACGCTCTATCATCCTGACTCATCTCGATCAGAGGTAAGGAAATTGAAATTGTTTATACAGATTAAATATCCCACTTTTTCACTTGATCTTGTTTCAGGCAGCGCCTTCGTAAACGATATTATATGTTAAATAACTTTAGAAACTCACTGGTAACTGTCGTCTGATTCGATGCGCGGTCTAGACAAGGAATAGATAACATTACTAGCACATATATGTGTAGTGTAGTTATAATTACTGCGTTAAAATTAGCAGATAGTCTAGCACTGATCAAATCTGAAAACTTTCAAACATAAATAAGCATAAAGAGTCCTTGCAATGCTCGCTCATTGGGTCTAACAACTAGTAACTTTGCATCCCTTCTGTTTGTACTTAATTAACACCAGGGCCGAGCAGCGCTTAAGTTTTATTGCTTAAATATTTATTTTATAATTTAAACGCAAGATCTACAATTTTACCAAAGGCTTTATGCCGATATGATTGCGGCCACTTGCAAGACGATGCCAACGTCCAGTCTAGCTGTGAACTATCTTTGGCTTATGATGTTACTGATGTGGTCGAGAAAAATTCTTTTCCGCGGCAATACTTTACCAGTATTTCGAAATTAAGCATGGGGTTAAGTTTTACTTCATTTCTTCCAGGAATGCCATTCACGATGACTCTAGGGAATATGTTGTCCTCCTTTGTGTCACGAAAGTTTCTAGGTAGAAAAAATAGGTCTACGTCATGTCTTATAATCAGCTAACAGAAGGCTAACTTAGGTAATGTTTGGAGACGTAGCAATGATCTTCTTAGGTCTTTTGTATATAGGGCGTAAGTTCCGTGAGGAGCGGAGAATGACTTTCATATCTATTTACCCCAAGTGTAAAACACGTGTTAATTTATTTGTTCGTACATACATGTATGTCCCCATTCATCGACATTTATAATGTATTCAAAAATACTGAAATGTAATATATTTTTTGCTATATTTTACTAACGTAATTACGTGTGTAGTTTCTTTAAATAATACATTTATTTTTCTTACAAGTAACGCTTGAGAAATGATTGGAATAAATTGTAGTTTTATCTAATGAAAAGCTATTACAAACTTGTAACAAAATTACTTCCTAGGTAGGTTTATTAAATGTAAATGAATTGAAATGAGTGTGTGTTAGATAGGAAATATTCTACAGGTAAAAAGTGTTATTTAAATGGTGCAAAAAAAGAAAGAAATATGGGAGATATATCTAAATACGGGTGTTAGTTATGGACAGTAGAAAATAAGTGGTATTTATTTTAATTACAGATCTACAAATATGTTAAATGTTCTGAAAAATGTTAAAGTGAACTTGATAATAATGATTATTCTAATTACATTACCATTACCTTGTTTTGATTTAAACAT
>DWTW01001761.1:0-12026 GCA_018246275.1 Papilio slateri
CTGTCATATTGATATGACTGAACCGAAATATTTATATATTATGTAATAATCATAATTTTTATATACATTGAATTATTTTACGATTTTTAAATACGCCTGACCGTCATGTTAATTTGACTTTATTAATTAAAAATCAATTAATGTGTACTTTTACGTTGAGGCATTAGATAAGGCATGGAACGATCATTTATGTATTTAAATGTTTAAACTAATACCTGATAATACAAGTCACCTCGCGACTTCATTCCTAGATGTTATTATTGTAACATCGATTGGTGTTCTTTCTATAAGGTCTGTCAATATGTATGATGTATATCTTTGGTATTTGTGAGACATGATGTGAGCAATTTTGGTTTACGGTTTTCTGAGGGTATCGGCTGTACCTCGACGATCTAGTTATTTTATCTTTAGGTTCTATCTTATTTCATCTAAAGGCTAATAAATGTTGACGATTGAGAAAAACATTGTCATTGTGGTTGCAGTAACTTTTAAGATTATTAGGCAGTTATTTTTTTAGTAAGAAAAATAGATGACGTAGCTAGCTAGTTAGAGGGGTAGTGAGATTTATACACAACTTTAGTACAAATAAGTTTGTGAGGGTAAACACATAATGGTGCTTTACATTTATGAGGGATAAATGACTATGAAGCCAATGCATGAAATATTATGCATGAAAGAATAAACAATAAAGATTATTACACACAGAAAAAAAATGAAACATATTGTAATTTGATTTCGTAACTATATATTGATAATTAATACTTTTTTGACAACTACTTGCAAGTTATTTGTACTAATGTTGTCAAATCGTTTGTATAAGACGAACGACATCACCTCAACTAGTTCATTCTTATATTAACATTTCTATTGAGAACCAACAGTTTGTCTGTATATAAATAACGTTGTTCATACGCACGCAAAGATTAGATTTGCGACGAAGTATTCTTCAAACTAGCGGATACAAATTGAATTTCGAATGATAAGGCTATAGAATAGATCCATTACAATTTAACGTATATCTAATACTAATGTAAAGTTTAAATAAAAGATCAAGTATGAATAAACAATTTATAAGCATCGTCAATATAAACTAAATAGTCCAGGGAATTGACTAAAAAGAATTAATCACCTTTAAATAATCTTAGAAGTTCTTAAAATATGAAGAGTAAATTTGTATCTGAATTTATTTGAATTCATTATATTTATAAAAACTTGGTGTTGAAATTAAATGATTTTATAATTTAATCATGTGTTACAAAATCTGCTTATTGAAAGTCAGTCCAATTGCACTTTAAATGTTTTTGGCATACGATTTGCATATAGCACAGTCTTTAAATAAATAGAATCGTTTTTGTATGTAATGACCCCCAGGTTAGAACACTAATTATTAATTTTTATATGGGCCATGTATCAATCGATTTGGGTAATAATTAAGAACACGATTTAAATGTTTTCTTATGAATTTAGTTTTGGGTAAAATTAACATCGACTTCATTAAAATACATCGATTAAACCACCGCCATAGATCAAAATAGAAACCCTGTTAGTCTGTTATTCATGGTCTGAATTCATTTGAAAGATTCTTAAGTCCCTTATATCATGTTTATTATTTTAATTATGTAAAAATATCAATTATTAAAATGAAGTAAAAGTTGGTTATGAAAGTGGAAAGAAATCATCAATGAATTTTATTGGTTTTAAATCATATGTGATATGTTATTTACTATCAATATATTTTAATTGCAATTTATTAACCAATGAAATTAGGACTAAAATAAGCTGTAAACACCAGGCTTATTTATCGCATTGCAGCCGTAATAATTAAATGCTCAATTTTTATTGAAACAAGTTTGTTTGAAAGTTCTATATCATAAATGTTTATTTTATTTTTGATGCGTAGATTTAGTAATTATTTAACGATGTAAAACTCGATGCAAACATGTTTTCTGGCGTGGAATTTATTAATCGATAATTTAGTCCTATCTGTGTTTGATATAGATACATACGATTATACTTTGTCGATGTGACGCAACAAGATATTCTTGTTCAACTTGATCTTTTAAAGAATTAGGTCACAGTTCATCATGTTTTAGATTTTGACACAAATATCTATTCAAAGGATATTAACTTTCCCTAATTCATGTGAAGTTTTTTCTTTGACTTTTGGTGTAATAATTATTTAATAACCTGTTAGATGGCTTTTGCCATCGTAAATATGATCAAGCAAATTAAATAAATAGAAAAAAATTGTTATGCCCGCACCTCGGGTACATTTTAATAATGAAAATGTACTCAACGATCAATAACAGTTATTGCATATATACCACGTTAACAATATTTTGTAACGTCTTTCATCTAACAAACTAAAATAAAATAAATGGTTATGGATAAACACAATTTTGAATATAAGGCATGGCGCTATTTATTCTAGCGCTTACAGATATCAAAAGTGGCTTAAGCAAGTACAATTACAATCATCATTTGATATATTTGGCTTGTGTAAAGCAATTAAAAGTTATATAATCTGCACTAGAAATAGAAGAGAGAAAAAAAGTGAAACAGTGATATGTATGTTTTAAACCTGGACATGGTTAGCCGTAGTGATATTAAATATATAAATATATTGCACCTTTTACAGTTAAATTTTCTGTCAGAAGTGATATTATATCGTAATAGGCTTATAGGCGCTTTTTTACTAAATTAAGACGTTTGACAAGGAAAAGTAAATCATTATACATAAGGATGTAACGTTTTTTTTTAAATACTATAAAGTGCACTATACATTTATACACACACTTAGAATACTATTTAAATTTTTACAGTTTTCATTGGAATTGAGCGTTTTTAATAATAGCAATAAGAAGTTACATTTGGCGTATAATGCATGCATTGATAAATAATTTATTTTATATACACACACACACACATTTATGCGGGTGTAGTGTAGTTTGAACTAAATCTTGTTGAATCTACTGTACAAAGTGTAGATGAATAATTTGTCCCGATGAATTGTGAATTGGTTACAATTACGTCATCGGAATGTAAAGGATAAAAACTGACGTTACTGAGCATTCTTAACAGTTAATTATATAAGGATTAGTAAT
The DNA here is from genome assembly GCA_018246275.1 of Papilio slateri. Lineage (NCBI taxonomy): Eukaryota > Metazoa > Arthropoda > Insecta > Lepidoptera > Papilionidae > Papilio > Papilio slateri. Next base: position 3,105 of record DWTW01001761.1, read on the forward strand.
TAGCCACAAGTGAGTAGAAATAAGTAACCCTTCATCAACTTTTCATTTAATATTATCCTTACTAACCTAACCTCACACAACCTAACCTAACACCACATAAATTCTTCTTAAATACTAAAATCAATTACCACCGCTGCCCACGAATGTACGAGGCACGAAATTAGTTCAGGTGTTTTTCCACCACACAATCTTTTAACTTATACAGTGTTGGCTTTTCATTGTAAAAGTGATTTTAATATCCCAGTATCACATGCGGTTGATGAACTTAGTCTTCCATGAATTTAATAAGGTGGCCGATTATTTCATAACCTATATGATGTTTAAGAGCTCCACCTAGTATTGACAAAAATAATGTTGTTAACGATTCATTAATATTGTTAAATTGTGATTAAATAGAATATGCCTTACAAAAACTAGTTCAAACTAATGCCATCATTCAGTGCCTATGCAAAAACATTGATAGGATCCATTGTTACGGACAAAGCTGCTAGACATTTTATACATTTAACAAATACATGATTCTGTGCGATTTCCACTGAATATACATAGGTATATTCATGTATATATGGTAATAAGGGGAAGACAAAGAGTTTTTATACAAATTTATGTCTTTTGCTTCTCATTCTATAAGCATACCTAGATAGTATATACATGTTTACACAAAAGCTGACGGTTCGTTGAGAAAGTTCTTAGGCCTTTGTACAATAAGAATAAAGCGATAAAAAAAAACAAATTTAAATCAATGCATAAATACAGATAAGTCTTTTAAGGTAATAATTTAAAAGTTTAATTAGTCATTTACTGACCATTTCCCTAAAAGTTATTTTAATATGCAAAGAGATCGCCTCGTAACAAATGCCTTTTAGTCGCAACGACATGGTGGATGCATTTTTATTGCAATGCACAAAGAAAGTTATGCGTCCGCCGACTGAACCGTGAGCTGCATATTAATCTCCGTAGCTCTAGAAAATCGTTTTAATACTTCTAAATTTAAAATAATCTCTCTTCTACAATAATCTATAATATAAAATCACACAGAAACACATCTTATAAATGCTTGATCTCAATGTGGTGTGTTAAACACCAATTTTAATAATTTCTATTCGACATGTTCGATTCTATTCATAGTTATAATAAAACGATCGTCAATATTATTAAATATAAATTACGATATATATTTTTCTATAATGATGCAGTACGATATAAGGCACGTCTTTACATATTTCATCATGTATATTGTCGAATACCTCAAATGGTCACAAAATATTAACCTTTAACATTAAAGGTTAATTAAGTTATTGAATTACATTTATCCACCATCAATGGGTGGGATGCACGCGCATCCATCAATGGTGGGTACATGTAATTCAGTAACATTAACTTTTATCAAGAACATGAGATGTAATTAGGATGTAAACGTATTGTATATTTTGATAAATTGATTCTGTATATTCGTGTTAATTATTATACACACGTCATATTATTTTCTATTTTTTAGTAATGAAATAAAATGTAGTAGTTCTTACTTAGTTTAGCATGTCTTATGAAATTATATTTTAGATATAGTATAGAAATTGTATGTTACTTTTTAAAATAGCAAAATGTATTTGTGAAATTTAGTGCTGCTTTCAATTAAATTACAGTTTCTTGTGTTCTACTATAAGGTTTTTATAAAATAGTTTTTATTGTATTGCTTTGAAATTGCAAATGCAAATTTGTGTATTGCACGTATAAAAAAATTAGTGCGATTACAAAATTGCGATGTAATGATCTATCGAACGAATCTAGAAGGTACATGGTAAAAAAGAAATTATTTACATAACTTCGGTACCATGCTATTTATTGGCCTCGTCTTCAAAGTTAAGGTTTTTCAATACGCGTTAATTTTATATGTATCAAAACGATCTAACGTTTTTCTTTATTAAGTACATACACATGATTAAGTAAATGAAACGCGCATCATGGCAAGTCATACCGACAGAGACAGAGAGATAGTTCATACTGTAGTAGAAATAAAACAGCGATGTTCACTTTTGATTCTGACTTGTGAGATTATTTCTAATAGCTCCAAAAACAAAAGTAAACGTTAACGTTTCTTTCCTTAATCCTCTGAAATAGGTGAGGTTCCACGCTAACAGTAATTATAAAAAGCCTTCTCCACCTGAATTTACCGAATGTGTGACATGCGCTTAAAAATTACCCGCGTTTAGAACAAACGTAAAATGTATTCTAGAAAACGCATAAAAACATTCCTTAACATTTGTTGATTATTTTAAAGAAGATTCTTAATAAGAAATATACAACTTTTAATTCGATTGATTCGGTATTAAGATTTTTGAGATTCTATTTGTGGAACTCGATATGACAATTTTAAAGCCAACAAAACGAAAAAAAAGTAAACAAACCTATTTCAATTGAACTTCATTACGGCAACGAAATATACATCTATCTAGTATATAGTCTGTCTAGTATATCCGTCCTCTTTTTTCGCGCGTAAAAATGTCTGAAGCGTCTGTCGTTAACTATTAAAATTGTACAATAAAAAAATAAATGTTCGAAGCAATGTTTGGTTTATAACATTCTAATCGAGAAATTGACATTATTTTCATTTAAAAAATTATCGCTGACCGTGTAACAATGATTTTGTGCGTGCAGTTAAATACAAATTTTAGAATTTTATTGAGCTTGGACATAGCGATGCCGAATGGGCTCGCTGCTATGATTGATAATATTTGTAAATTTGTCACGATTTAATAAAGTCAAATTATTATAATGAATTTAAGAGCAATCAAAATTTGTGCAGCTTATAAAATAAATAAAGATTTTACATTATTTAATTGTCATTCACTGATGTCAGTTACAGTTTCGCTATAGACGAAAATTATGTTTATTAACCGAATGGCAATCTAGCTACAAACTGCAATACTTCTGTTTAAATTCTTGGCTGTGTATTTTGAGTTAATTTATATGTTCTAATTAGTTATTTTAGGTTTATGTCATTCAATGTTTCTATTTTTTTTTGTAAATATTTGAAATACTTTTGCAATTGCAATATGAATCGTAATATATGAATATTAGTTTTTAAAATGCCATTTATATACTACCTGTAACTCGAGTGGTTTTAAAATTTTATAAATCGATATAATGTGATGTCTTGTCGATAATATTTCATTCGGTTGTGATAAATTTATCTTCTCAATCTTATTTAAATAACAGATGGCTTTTTCAATAAATTTCAAAAATAATTAGGTTCAACAGAAATTGTAATTTGCATGTAAATCAAAAAGAAATCTTGAAGTATTCGCAAGGTTTTTTGTATCGTCTCTTCTATGATAAACAGCAAATTACTAACTATACAAATCGCCTTTTTAGGGCACTGTAAAAGGGCAAAAAATAATTCGTAGTCCCGAATCAATTACGTTCAACAATATATTTTTTTTACAAACTATTAAATTAATCGTGTATATAAAAACGTAAGCGCAGTACTAAACTGCCGTGCTCACACAATGAATACCGGAGATTGATGTGTGCACCTTCACAAAGTTTACCAACGTACGAGATGCCTTGAAGATGACACGGGTCCGAACATTTTTGACATTGTATTTCTTCAATTCATCGAACAGGAAAAATTTATAAACCAGTTTGAAAAGGTAGCTTTGTCCGCTAAGACGACGTGAAATATATTTACAGTTATCCGGTTTACTGTATGGAAAACGTCATTTTTATAACTAAAGCAAATTTTTAATACCTTTTAAAATAATTGTCACATGAGGTTATAAATTCGATCTGTGTTTTTTTTTTGCAGTTACAGAGATATCGATCAGAGAAAATGTTGAGTTCTCGACGAAAGCACCATGCAGATATTACGCGCCTCTAAAATCATATTGTTATATATCATAAACGTTAATCCAACACAACAAAAGCGTACATTTCGCTATATTTTATAATAGCTTTAGATTAGTGTAGTTTGTGCTTGATTTATAGTAAATTTTGAAATATTTGCCATATTTTTTACTCGTGTATTTACTGAAAACGTTGTAGTGAGAAAAGAATACGCAACGTCTAACGAAATATAAGTACAAAGCAAGGCGTTTTATATCATTATTCACTGTTAATAGTCAAGAATAGTGTTTCTTTACTGTTGTCGTCATACAACGAAGACGTTACTAATGGGCACGTCATTCGCTTGTCAACCACTATATCATACTTGCTCAAAATGTGTCTACATACGTTTATTTGTAGTTTGCACAAATGTGCATTACATTATATTATATTGTATGTTTTTTTAATTGTGAAAAACCGGCGTGTATGAACAGTTCTAAGAATATCTTATATTTCAACTACTGGTTTTAGATAGATTTCAAAGTATACGATTCTTGCATACATCCATTAGTTTATACTCTTAACGTATGCGGCATGCTTTTGCAGCAAGTGTGGTAGTATAGAATGCTAGAATTCTCAATTAGTAAAAATTGCGATATACGTTTTTTATATATTATAGCAATAAATATATGTAGTAATTCATATAATCAATTTTAATATATTCGCTTAGAGCTACTCGTTGAATCATAGATAATCAAACTAGGTGATAACCGCAAAGCTTCGGTCGTCCTTACCCTACTTTATTTAGCATTGTAATTACTTATTGAATTAGCGTTATTTGTAGAATTATATAAAATTTCATAAAAAAAAGAAATGTATCAAATAAATTTTACGATTCCTTATTCAGACACGAGATAAACTCACGATTCTTTTCAACATTTTATTAGCTGCTTTTCATAGATTTAAGACTCATGAACGTAATCCTAGTTAATACATTATTTAATGATTTTTACATATACCTTATTCATATGTATTCGTGTATGTTGTTGTGGTTTACTAAATTGACATTGTGACGTTTCTGTGTTGACTGAGCCACGGGCTCTTGGATCGCTTCAACCAAACTTGTAAATATTTAGCTCAATGTATCAATAATTACGTATAAGTGTATTGTGATACGAGTTTAGTTTTTGTTTTCATGAATTGTAATAAGTTTAGCTAGTTATTTTCTAAATAGACGTCAAGTACACATGTTACAAAATTTCATTATTTTGATACAAGGGAATAACTATTTTTGAGGTTGTCACTACAGATATGCTACAATCATTTTACGCAATGTCAATAAAATTAATGAAAAAAATTAACATTGTTTTAATTCGTTCTACCATATCCCTTTGCTTACGCAGTATACTAGTGTAATATAATAGATTAAAAAATATGCTGACAGTCCGTTAGCTCCACCATTCGAGGAGTTTAACTGTCTGGATTGCTTGCCAAGCATATAATGGGACGACACTTACACGGAGTTAATTTTTATGTCAAACGATGAAGATGATGTCAAGATGACGAAGAAGATCAAGGTACTTGTTCGTGGCGCGTTAGGGACGATTTGGAGAGAGAAAAGAAGAAAGTAGAATTGGAAATATTGAATAGTGGAAAATTATAAAATTAATTTTTATTCAATAGCCGCAATTTTAGCGCGTCTAACACATACTGCTCAGTAAAGTGTTATTAATTATTATTAGGTGCCTTAAGACAGTTGTCAACAAATTTGTCTCATAGCCAATTAGAAGTAAGAACTTCAGAAGTAAAAGAAAGCAAAAAATATAAATTATTGTACTGTCATCCATTTTTTCAATCTTGTAATATACGTATGCATTTTTAGTGGACAATACAAGATTGAAAATAAAAATATAATTATCATATCTCTACTATGTTACAAAAGATTATTTATAGTTTAACTTCTGGGCTTGGATAACAACCTCAATACTTAACACGTTAGCAGACATAAGCTCTATTGAAAAGTGAGTTCAAACTATTACAACTATAATATACTGAGTAAAAGTTCAGACACGTCTGATCACTCCAATAACATTGTACGGGCGTAAGGCTTTTATTTCTTTATTACTGCGCAATTTTCAATTTATTTAATAATTACAAACACGTTTCGTTGTTTTAATAAGACTGTTTTTTAAGGTTTGTTATTCGTGACACATGCGACATCCTGGAAAAATTTTGAGTGTAATTGAATATAAAAATAAGACATGACAATACGATGTGGGTGCGACATGAGTTCGCTTTATTTTTTTCGATCATTAAAATTCAGAGACTACTACGAAGAAGAGCAAGAACTGGTCAGCGTCGAGTGAGTCGTACGTCCTTGACTTTTTGATGCATTGCCTAGAGTGGACCGCGCTACCAGTCGACACACAACATTATATATTCATCAAGATATTTGACGCGTAACGTACGTTTGGCCTCACTTCCTGATTGTCGAATTTAGGCGTTTGAACTTTAAGGGATCTACTGAATATTTACTGGGTCATTATATAAATAATAGGTATAACTTTGGCCTTTGTAATAATACCTTTTTGAAATATTACAACGAATATTTCAAAAAGTTGTATAATGTACGCTCTACTAAGTTAATTACACTAAAGTTCGTAATAAAAAATTTAAACTTCAATATTTCTATGTGAGATTCATATAATTTTCAATATGTCAGTAGGAGTACTGTTGAGTTTTGTAATCTTATATGATCGTATCTGATGCTAAATATCAGATATCTGTGTAATCACATATGCTAACAACTGATGAGTAATAAATTACAATTGCATTGAGAATAGAAAACATGTTTGCTTGTTTAACATTCTTGAAAAATTATATTGCAGTGTCCATGTTACGCGTTTATGTCTTTTGTACTAATGCGTTGCCTAAGCTTTCCATCTGATATTTATAAGTATTTATCGCCTCTTAATTCATGGCGCTTTAAAGTTTCTCAATAACACGTTACATAACTGCACGTCACAGGATCTTAAGTATTGTACAATTTCAAGGTAAGTGCATTGTGATAAGATAGAAAGCTTAAGAAAGGACAATGTGTTTTAATTATAAGACCAGGGTTTTGGTTTCAGCGCGGGATGGTAGATACTTGTCGAGTTCCAAGGTGCTCAAAGTGTCCAAGGGTGAGCTGGTGATGGCGGGCGGCGGGCGGCGGTGGCGCGCGGACGCAGCCTCTGCGGCTATAAGTAAGAGGTGCGCGCGCGGCGGCGAGGTTAGTCGCCGTTCGGCAGCGCGTCGCCTTCGGTGTCACTCTTCCCCGCCGTCCCCCGCCGGTGCGTTCCACCACCCCCTCGAAGTCCCTGTACGCACTCGCCTTTCTCACACGATCACTGGCGATCCTCGTTTGCGCAACCTAGTTCAAAACCGAAAGGTCGCCACTATTGGCATTTAGCGCTCTTTGACATTAACGTTGCATTTGAATGTGTGATGTAGCTTCCTCATCGAGCTTCACTGTCGCAACTGTGTGTCGTTTGGGAAAGGCGCGTGTGCTGACGTGAGGTTTCTGTTGCAGTCAGCAGCCCGCAGCCCGAGAGAGCCGGGCCGTGCGCACAGCACCGCACACAGCAACGTAAGCCAGCCGCCTCCGCCATGCTCGCCAGGACAGCACTGTAAGTATTATAGCTACAAAATGTTTATACAAATCTATGTTTACTTTATATTTTCATTACTTTAAACACGTCAGTTTAGAACGGTTGTAGTATGCAATTACTTTCTAAATCAATGCTGATCAGTACTTGCCTGCTTGAAACCAGTCAGCGTGTTGTCACTTTCTTCGGCTGTTTGCAGTGCATGCATGTATCTTACGCAGCCACCGAGCTTTATGTAATATCACTCGCAAGATGACTCGTCTCTCAGACGATACCGCGAAAATCTGATCTGATTTCTCGTGTGGAAATCAGGTGTTTATTGCCCAACGGCAGCTGACTGACATCACGAATGAGGGCGCGTGTTTCTCAATGAAGGCTGTGAAACATTGCTTTAAAATATGCAAGACTAAGCGCAGACGCACATTGTTTCCCACAACGATCGTCTGAGTTCATACCGTCGCTTAAGCTTTACACTATTTCATCCATGAAATTCTATAGCGTTAGTGGTCAGAGTCAAGTACAAAATAAACAAAATACATCTCACTTTTTCTTTAAAACTAGTTTAGTAGGAAGTACACTATAATAGGTATTTTATGGAAGACTTATTAAAAATATAAAAAAATACTACGGCTGCGTATTATAGTTAAGATAACCATATATGACCCAAAAAAAGACCATAAAGGTACGATTATTGATAGTAGCGATATAAAAATGTATTGAAAGATGTTTGCAACACAACAAGGCAGGGCTTTATTGTTTTTAGATCTCACTTTCAAAGCTCAATTTGGTCATGGATGGGAGTACCGGTTTAGTATTAAGTTTAGAAGTCAAGACATATTGTTGCAACATTTTTCTGTGACTCGCGTCGCAAGCTTAATACTCATGCACGCAACTTACCAGTAATTTACAGTCAATGTCAGTCATAATGCCATAAACATATATTATATAAAATTACCATAGCCGAGCCCGATGAGTCAACCGGATTTGCAAATGAAATTATTGCCTTTTGACTCGGTAGAGCTTTTAATGTCTGCTGTAATTGAGTTTCGATGAAGACAAAATGCCGTTTAATGCAATATCGGAAAAACCTTTAAAAGAAGACTACTTTTGCCACATAAATATTCGATAACATACAAGATCCGCTTTGTCAAACTCTCTCTGTTAAGGTTTGCGTCATAAGGCGCTAAATGCCTTTTCGAAAACACAATAGGGGCTTCGCGTTTGTTTTCTTGCACTAAAGTGCCAAGTCCAGCAGAAGACGTGTGCCTTGTTGATGACTAGATACTATGACACAACAACCTCGACTTTTATTAACTTAGGAAAGTTCACCTCTTGTTAGCGGCGTTGCTTGTGAAGTTAGATGCATATCGTACTTCATCTAAGTTTCTGCATAGCCTTCATTCTTTGACATTGTATACTTCCAATTGATACTGTAATTGTGAATGATTTATAT
>DWTW01001762.1:0-12025 GCA_018246275.1 Papilio slateri
TGCAGATGTCCATGGGCGGCGATGATCGCTTTGGCGTTCCCGCTGCTCGTTTGCCCCCTTCTCATATATAAAAAAAGAAAAAAAAACCTGCGACCGTTTCACAATAAGTCCGATGTCGAACTGGAACCTAAAATATGCCACTACTATAATCAGAATTATGTTGCCTTGTAATAAAAGTTGGACCTCTAATGTAATTAAGTCTTTAATTACTTAAAACCTGTATCTCGTTTCGCGTAAGGGGAAATCGATGAACCAACCTAAGGGCGTAGCGCCGCGCTTTTTGTACGTGTGGCTCACACATCGCGTTCATTGATATCTACTGGCTGCGCGGGAAATTGCTTATACCTATATACGAGTTTGTCCTTATTTGTATGCAATAAATATTGCAGTGAAAGACCATCAAATAAAAACTTTGTATATCAATAAAGTGCCGCGTATGTCTGAACGCGATAAACTTAAAAACGTATAGTTTTAAACCTATATAGTGATTTGTAAGAAAGGTTAACATTAATTCATTAAGGTTTTAGGTAAATTGGTTAAAATGTTACGATGATTATTCAAATCATAATAGGTACCTGTAGGAAATTATGACTGAAAGACTCGACTCAGGAAATTTCCGTTCAAACAAGCGATTAATTAAAAATCTTCGAATGCATTTCAAATTCTTAAACTTAAAATGAACTCTCCTTTCAACGAATTAAAATGTCCTTTCTATACTATTTAAGATATTTCGCCTGGATGTAACATTGCCTTGGGATGCATATGACAATGTCAGTAAACGGTCGTCGTGTACAGATACATAGATGTATGAAGTAGAAGACGTTAACTTTGTGTCATTCCCGGGATGAAGGTTAAGATAGTGAACGTCAGATCGTGACTCGTAAATTCTTTTTAATCTTATGGTTAAAGATTATAATTTTGTTTACATAGAAACAACAGTAATTATACATCCACTTCAACCTAAGTACTGTTTCTCATGTCACGGATAAAACAATTGAACGTTCGAATTCGAAACGAATCCACCTTCCGTCATGCGATTGCGTGAGCTCGGATTAAATCACATAGGTTGAGTTTTGTAAACAAAAACGAGGGTAGAGAAATCAACAGTCATATTATGCTTTTCCTGAATTATTGTTTGAAATAATAAGTGATAATTTTTTTTGCCTAATTTGTCAAATTTTTCGTATTTAAACTATTTTGCGATTAGGGAATTGGACAAGAATCGAGAGTAAAACTGAGGTCGCGACAGGTTTAGGCATATTTGGTTAGGAGAGCGAGAAGAAACTGTAAGTGTATCTAGATGAAGTGACGTAAACACTAAATATAAAGCGATAGAATAATGAAGTGTCGCGCATGTGAGTGTTGTACGTCATTTAATATTGGATGAATCAAAATGAAACGTATTAGTCAAATCAAAGCTGCTCACCCAATACGCTATAAAAAATAGAACAAAAAAATGAAATAAATTCCCAATCGAATTAAAATTCTATCAGGGCTATCTTGATTGTACAGATTATGTTATCCTACATATTTGAATATTTATATAGCTATGCAATATTAAATAGTTAATGTTTCAGTAATATTTTGAGTTTTCGCAACATCAAACACAATTAGATTAAAGCACTATATAAATTATATGCTAGCAAGTTCTTTAATTTTCTTGGAACCGAATATGACAGCGCGTTCATCACAATACATGCATATAATATGACACGAATACAACCGATACAATCATATGTATCGAATCCAGAACTCTGATCTATGTCATAGACAGCTACTCCAAATGTTCGCCCTCACTCCGCCCACTCTTACTTTACGCAGTCATACTTTTTGGTTTATCTGTAGACAGTTCATATACTTGAACGGGAAATCTTACTGTATTTATTTATCGACAAAGTAGAACTAGTAAATCAGAAACCTGCAACCTTTTTAAATCAGGTCGCAGTACAACGGTAAAATTTTTTTTTCGAACTGCATAAAGTTCCAAGCTTATTTCAAAAAGTTTTGCCTGTGGAGAAACTGTAGGAAATATAAGATGCTGCGTGTTTTTATACGTTAAGTGTATAAGTTGTTTTGTAATAATGTTGTGCATGTGTAAAGTATAGTGAGTTATATTAAGTGAAACTTAATTGAGAAAAACATTTAGTAAAATATATGATTTCCTAACTGATTATATAGTTAACTGTGATTGGCCTAGAGTATGAGTGTGTCGTGTATGATTAGCCTACAACTGCTACGGCGTAGATCGCCGACCTGCTATAAATGCCAGTGATCGTTTTAAATTTTATTGCATTTTTAGAAATGGGATATTAGATAAGGAAGTATATTAAGTTTTTTTTTAGTTTGTACCTAATACAGTTCGGCCTCTCTTCAACTTATATATTCCTGTATATTATAATATTGTTCGTTTGTTACTGATAATTTAATTTATATATTAGCCCTTATTACCCGACTGGCACAGAAATAGGGTAATGTTTTTCGGGCGCATGTATGTGGAATATATGTTCGTTCCATTGTGACCTCCTGTAGCCTAAACGGTTTGACCGATTTTGAAGAGTGAGGTGTCATTAGATTCGTATTCTTCCCCAGAGTGTCATATCAGTCATAAAATTATATAGATTATATAATATTTAAAAATATATAGTGGAAGTAAATCATTAAAATGTGAATACAATAATAAAAATAATATTTTTTTAAGATTACTATTACTTGCTAAATTAACTATTACAGGTTTGTAGCAATTTGAATGGCAATTTTGTGAATATAAGTTCATCCTTTAGCTTTGCCAATAACACTTAACTATGTCTTATATCATCAGGATTAACATCACATATTATCTTAAAAATGTAAGTTTATAGAATTCACGATTCATATCTGCTTAACCGAGATAGCAACCCCATTTTTTTCAATCGCAATTTATTCTCATAGGAAAGTTTTTTAATCATAAGTGTTACGTAACGCTCTAAATTAATTTAATTTACATTTGTAAGTCCATTATCTTGGTCTATATTTAGGCTTTATTAAATAATTTACTTTACTCGGGCAAATTTAACTATAAGCTCGTAATCAAATTAATAAATTGCTCACTAAAGTCATTAAACTCTCAATTTACTACAACGACAGAAGTGCTGAAAGTTCTTTCATCGCCGTTCTTGTTTCAGTCACACGTAAAGATATTCAAATTCATGCTCCATTTACAGTGTACACATAAATCTTAAAAGACAAGCGATCGACAGAACAGTACCTGTCGAACATCCGATAATGGTGTTCAGTCGCCTCCACAAAAATATTGTGACAATTTCAACAGTCAAGATGACGAGACGGGCGCGTGACGTCACGCGAGCTCTGCGGCTGCGGCTATCGATCCGATAATATCGTCACGTCTCACTCTCACCTTCAGCTGTACGTTCTTCCGTCTCCTTCACTCTTACAGGTTAAAGTCTAACTGAAAAGCTGCGTTCCGAAATACGCTACTAATATTTATTTTAACGCAACCGCCCGGGCCCGAGCCGAGCACGTGGCGTACGGAAAACGCGAAATAGCCGTTCGAATACGACTTAATTAGGTTAGCTTTACAAGCGTCACGGTAAATATATATAATGATGATATTGTAGTCGTATAAAGTTAACACAGACATATATTTTATCAAGGAAGGGAAGGCAAAGGTTACGGTATTAATAAGGTAATTTTTAAATTCGCAACAAAAATTTTAATTATACGTGCTTGTATAAAATTACAATATGTATTTTGAAATTCTAATTGACATGATAATATCTGAATTAAAAAGTTAAATATATTGTTATATTGAACTAATAAATAAAAAATACGCTGTATGTATTTTCTTTAAACAATAACTGTGAGGTTCAGCAAAAGCAAAGTACTTACCATGCAAGTAGCTCGGAAGTGTAATATAGTTTATAGCAGATCTGAGTCTGACTCTTGCTGCCGTACAAACTGCGCCTGGCACTGCAAACAGATGGCACTTCGTTGTGCTGTTATATTTTACTATAAAAACGTCTCATGACATCATGAACCTATTGAATCGGTCTGAGATTAAACTAAGCACAAGTTATTTTTAAAATGGCAATCTACTGAATACTGAACTAGGGGCAAATCGTAATGATAATTTAAAAAAATGATTCGTTATTTTACAGTCAATGTCTTAAGGATACAGTATTAAAAACCACGTTTTGTATAAATTACCCATATAAGTGTTTGAAGGTATCGGAGTTTCAGAGCAGAGTGTAATCCCAGAGTTCATAATGAACTCGTTGATGTCTTATCCAGTAATATTGTTCAATGTTACGTATTTGAGATAGCATAGCATATAAAATTTTAAATTGCTTTCAATAAAGTATTATCATGAAGTCTGTAATACACGTCGTCATTAAGGACCTGAGCCAAAGATAAATTATTAATTATCAGTATAATTTGTGTTATATTTGAGCTGGAGTTGTGAAATGGCCTCTTTACCATACCATATACCAGCTTCCTGCACCATGAAGCTTCACACGCTCAATTGATGACAAGTCTATTCAAGCTAGATCCCATCCGTATGTTAGTTTATTAATTTTTCAAATTGTTGAGGCAGTAAGTTAGTTAACTGTGAGGGTTGTTCCGTACATTCGAAGTTTCTTGTATTGGATCTGGCGATGATTCCATTATAGATGTAATCTTATATTATAAAGCGAGCGTATGTATAGGTGTGTCTTTCCGGTAAAAACGCGAATTTTCGCAAAAAATAAAAACATTTAAAGCGTCATCTCTTGGTTAGTGGATTTATCATTGACAAAATCTTACTGGAAACTAAAATTTCTGTACGATAACGCTAGATGACATTATTCAAATTCTAAATATTTTTCTTAGAATATACACGATCTTACGAAGATACAGCACTAAGATTGGTCGACAAATTGTATATTGAAATTAAGAAAAAATTAAACTAGGTACTAAAAAAACGCGTAACTTTCAGATAAGAGAGTGCCACCATCTTAAGGCAAATATATTGTTGGTCACAGGATTAGATGTTTTCACGAAGAAAATGATTTGTAAATTTGTATATTGTTTTCAAGTAACGTGTTAACTCTTAACCGTTGAACAATGTTGTAATGAATAGTTACATAATACTTTAATAATAAACAGAGATAATTTATATCTCTTAATAAAATAACGGTAGATAGATAAAGTCGGTCGCAGTTGGCACAGCGTCCGATAATATCGCTGGCGTCTGTTGGGCGGTCATTTTTGGAGGGAAATTGCTCTATATCCGATAGCCGAGCTGATACGAGCGATTCATTTTTTCCAACGTCAAATACTGTGTACCTGTATCCGAATTTCGTATTGTATGAAAACATAATTTAAAATTGCGCCAATGTGCAATTTGCTTTTTGGGCAATTGTTAAATTCGTTCATAATCATCAATATCAGTTAACAGCTGGGCTTAGATCTCCTCCATGAATCGATTATAATTTTGGTTCCCCCTAATTAAAATCTCGTAACCTTGACCAAATCGGCCGGTTCATCTTGTGGACGGTCTACCTACGTTGCGTCGCCTTGTCCGTAGCCGTAATAGTAATTCTATTTCGAAAATTCAGAAATAGTAACAAACTAATGACCAATTATTTAACTTTGGTAAGACATCAAGCATAACTTTATTAAAGGCGCAATCTCCTACCAGAATATTCATAAAGAACAAAACGCAATGTTTGGTATGCTTAAAGAATTTTTGTAATTCCAAAAGTATATTTATTATAATTGGGCCTATAACTATGGGGTATTCAGTATATCTAAATATAGTAACGTATTCTTGTATGAACACGTTAAGGTATGACGTCACAAACTACCTTGCAACCCCAATCGATATGTATGCATTTGCTTTGCTTGATTTGTTGATCTTAACGCAAAGCTATTTTATTTTACTTCAACGTCGATTGTTTCAGTCCTAGTATTGTACGAAACTTTTAACATTTTTAGCGATATTTTCAAAGCTGGAAGTTTAATTATAAGCCTGTCTTCCTGATTAGGATATAATATTATACATTTATATTATAATATAAACAATAATATTTAATATACTACCATTTCACGAGTTCTTGGATGTCCCATTAACAAATCTGAATATCTGAAATTATATCTTTTGAACTCCGAGGGTTTGGTTTCTATATATTTTAGCTGTGACAGCGCTTTAAGACGAAAATCTTTTCGAAATTAAAATATTATCCGAAAAAAAAATCGACCTTACGATAACAGATGACAACGCTGAACGAAGCTCGGACCACAATTAGTGTAAATTATGAAACAGGAACAAACAATATTGAAGTCTTTACGACAAGCTTATCTAATATTAATATGGTAGATATCATAGCAATAATAAGCAATCTAATCATAACTAAAGTATCGATAGAGAATATGAAATATATATTTTAATAATCGCTCACATCGCATTCAAACACACAATTTACTTTTAAAATATTATTATGACTTTAGTTTTCATAACCACAAGTATTTGCCTTTTTCATTTTACCTAAGATAAAGCTAACGATAGGTTAAGTAAAGACTATAAACGAATAGGGATTTTGATAGATTTAATTAACTTATATTTTGCTAATCTAAGTTTGTAATTGAGGGGATAAAATATTATAATACGTGCGTGTGTTTTACGTGTGCAAAAGAAGTACACATGTAACGAAACCAGCGCCAATATACTAAAACAAGAAAAGAGGTTACGGTTCATTTCTAAACGTGAAGTGAAGCTACGTAAGTATAGGCTTTCTTTAGAAAGTCTTCTCTACATTGGTTGGGCATAGTGCGCCACGCGGCCTCTATGCGGACCTTTTTTTGTATTTCATAAGATCAAGTTCTTGCGCGAATTTTTTTATCATATCACTTGAATCATCTGTTTGTATATATAAACTATCGACTTTTTCTACTTAAGTCAATTAAAATCTTACTAAAACTTAACCCATGACAAGAATACAAATTGCCAATTTTTGCTCCACTGACAGAAGGGTAATGTTCTTCGCGGGTTTATATGTTTGTATTTACGTACGTTTGTATATATGTATGTCTGTCCGTTCCATTGTGGCCCACGGTACCTAAACGGGTTGAGTGATTTTGACGAGTAAGGTGTCATTCGATTTGTATTCTTCCGAGGAGTGTCGTAGGAGTACAGTCAGTCGGCCTTATTGTTTTTTTCAAATTAACTATTGCTTGTTACTACTTCAAAACTGGTAAATAGATTAATTGAGATTAAATTTAGAATTGGTCAGCTACCGTGTGACTAATGCTAATGTATTATATTATATGTATTTAGTATTTTTATCTATGTTATAATATTTGTATTAAAACTATATCCAATATTGTTTAAAAGAAAAATAATAAACGCCGAGGTCTTTACGAAACACACGGTACCTACATTTTACTCAAGGCAGTCAATTTTAAAACACGCCTGAAATAGAAGGTTACGTAAAAGCGGCAAGCAGTCTTTGCTATGTACTTTTTTA
This sequence comes from Papilio slateri, assembly GCA_018246275.1. Lineage (NCBI taxonomy): Eukaryota > Metazoa > Arthropoda > Insecta > Lepidoptera > Papilionidae > Papilio > Papilio slateri. The sequence continues at coordinate 7,503 of DWTW01001762.1, forward strand.
CTCTGTGGCCCGGGCGGGTTCGTCGCCTCGGGTGTAGATTGGTCGAAGGCATTTCAATTTAAGGGTTGCACAAAAAATGTGTAATAGAGTGAACTGGAACAATATTAAGAATAGAAAATACAATTGGTGGTTTGGAATATATATAGAACTTACAAGATGTATCGATTGCATTGTATTAATATACATATATTTGTCTGTTCAAAAAGTTCAGTGTCAATTTAAGCTCCTTTTATATGTATTTGTACCAAGATATTGTATCGCATACATTTTGAAAGATTGCTCTTCTTGGATATAAGGACACTTAAGGACTCTTACTCGGAATGCAACAAAAATTTCAAACATTTGAATGAAAAATTTATTTTAGGTTTTTCCTCTAAGGATGAGGATAAGGATAAGGATTCTAAGGATGTATATCTTACGAGGGCTAAATTTGTATCTTAATAAGTCTGTTATCTTAATAAGTCACTGGTAGATGTGAAACATTGCAGTGAATATTCGAATTTATTTAAAAAAAAAAGACCAAATAAAAGAATATGGTATAAAATAATAAAACAGAATAGAGTTTCGTTATTAAAATCTTTTTTCTTATTGTTTTAAGTATAAAAAGTATTAATTACAAAATATACTTATTTATAAATAGAAGTTAGTATAGGTAGGGTATAGTAACACACATAAAGGAGTCAAGAGCGGCAGCGTAGAGAGGGCATCACAGCATGAGAAAGCGTCATGCCGTTAACCGTCACGGCATACTGCTCGATTTTACTGCTAAGGCACGCCAATACATGATTCATATCAACAATTCAAAACAATATATATGCAACTAGTGCATAAATATAAATGTTTTGTACGTGACAGACACGTTGCCGAATATAGACTTACTCAAGAGTCGTCACTAAAATGGCTGACATCTACTATGTTGTTTCGTGTTGTGTCGTATCGTGTAGCCGATTCATATCAAGGAGGGTGGGATAACTATTCTGCAAAAGTGGAGCTATTTAGCAGAATAGCAATCCTGCAATACAGAGTTGAACTCAAACACCACGTAGGCTATTTTGTTCATGGTTTAAAATTCACTTGATCTGCTGTCACGTACTTATAACACTTTGCTGCCAACAATCTAAAGTTAAAACATACACTGTACTGACCGCAGCCCTACGCTTCGGCCTATACCTATTAATACACAAACAAAACCGTCTAGCCGTGGAGACAGGGTTACTTACGCTAAACCGATAATTTACACACAAATGTGTGCCACTAGATATAAAAATGGGATCTTATGACGGCATTACGCAAATAATGTGGATAAGACTTAAATGTATTTAAATTGTCAAAACCAATATTTCAGCACATCTATTAATGACATTGATAAAGGTAAATAAACATTATAAACTAAAAAAAAGTATAAAATAGAAAAACTAAATTTCGATTTATGCAATATTTAATGAAGAAGTCAAAATTAAAAACGAAGACATACCCTGCAATTTACAAATTATAAATCATTTGTAGTAATGAAATACGAAAAATGTAGGATAAAATATAACACACGTTGGCGTCGGGATTCCACAAATCGTTAGTTCAGTTCTCGGAATACATGAATCGCACTTCGCAGAAATCCAAGCTGTTGGCATTTAATGAACTTGTTCATGCGGTATCATTATTAAAATCTAATTAACAACCTCACTCGTTTAATGTAATGGAATAAAAATGTTGAGGAAATTTATACTACGTTTAAATGTCACAAATAAAAACGTTGTTTTAACGGATAATGTTATTAAACGCAAGCCATCTTTTCATCTTTAAGCAGTTTATTCTTAGTCGTGGACCCTTGAAATAATGTCCTCACTAGATAGTTTGAGCTGGTGATCACAACAGGACTGTCCTAGTCGCAATTTTTATCCTTGGTGTATGTATCCTTGGTGGAAAAGAATTGGCGTTCGATATAAGTGAACTCAGTGGTAACAATGTACAACTATGTAGATAGATTTATATATTATAGCAGCATTGAATCTATGTGGGGCTAAATGAAGGAAATAGCCTTTAAAGGCTACCAATAATTCACTAATCAACTAGCAACCAATCTTAAGTTTATTAATTCACGGTGCACCTTGCGTACATACAATCGAGCATACAAAATTTCAGGAAGTTTGACAACCAGAAAATGTTAGGTATCCCTTGATTCACTATAAATATCAGGAACGAAGCATTAAACTTCATAACTCATTTTTATTATTCTATTGTATATCTTGTATTTCCATTAATAATATAATCCTGTTAAGATTTAAGCTCGGAAATATCAGTAAACAAGATTAAATATATATTCGCATTACACTGTACATAAATTGTAGCATGGGATTGGATAGGGGACGCTCATAAAAATTTGATCCCTTACCAAAGTTCATCTCGCAAACATTTTTCACCGCGGTGACCTCTAAATATCAAGAGCTACATGAACGTTTGTTTTGTGCCGATCGAGTGGCGCCAGGCAGTCGCCTCCACCGTATCTCGCTTACAGGAAGGATATGAAGGACGCGAGCTTCTGGCGACGCTCCAGCCAACTCACTGCAGAACTGTTATATAATTTAATCGCAAATCACGAGGATTCATTAACAACTCTGGATGTCTCAAATAGAATTCTTAAATGTTCTTGTTAAACTAAAAAACTTTATTGATTGCTGAAAAGTATTTATTAACTTGTTCACATTTAATCAGTCTTAAAAAGAAAGGAGGAAAGGGCTTTTTATAACACTGCTGCTGTTATTTTTAAATTCTGTCTTACTTATAGTTTTTTGAATTGGCAGACTATTTATTAAAACAAGTTCTAATGCGAAAATTGGGATGTGAAGTTAGATTTTAATAGCCATTATAAATTTTTCAAAGACGCATAATCTAATCACAGCTTGAGGCCGCTAACAGTTAAATATTATTCAGGGGAAGTGTAAAAAACTTTCTAGTAAACGTTGAAGAAAGCAAAACTTTCCCTATTTTATTCAAAAAACCTCATATTCTTATGCGACTTGCTGGTTGTTTACATTAAGTATATGGTTACTATCTTTTGAACAAGCTTATTTATTACATATAAATAAGGTTTGTCAAAAGTTTGTAGCTTGTATTTAGGGGCGACTTTTGTTCATCGAACACTAGTCCGAGCAAAAAATGTTTAATTTGTAAGAAACGCAACTTCGTTAAACTTTAAGGCGCAATCTTAACCACTACTTTAGAACCGATTTTTATATTTTTTATTAAAAAGGTTATACATGGAAGGCTGTGGCGAATCGCTTATGATAATTAGCTAAAATGCTACGTTTGATTTATGAGCTTCGCGTCCATTAGTTACCATTTTTGGCTGCTGTCAACGACACCGCATCTTACGCCTCATCCGAACTGATCGGCGTTAAATATTTGTATTAAACGGTACTTCTATGTGATTTGGTCTAAGACAAGTTAAAAAAGAATGCATCAACGCAACTGTGTATGCATGCATATAAAAATTAGCGTGTGTATGTATAAGCGTGTAACTGTGTGCGTGTTTGTTAGTGCGTGCATTTGGTTGGAAGAGGAAATAACAATCGCAAATGCATTCGATCTATTATCCGACCGCCAAGTTTATAGGAAAGCTGAACGATCCCAGATTCTAGGTCAATTACGATGCGTCACTGTCGCGCTGCCAATTCTTGGAAAGTAAGTTACGCTTCTCCTGAATTTAAAATTCAAAGGAAAATCACGCAATATTTTGTAATCCCCCAATTATATTGAGTTGCGACCTATTTTTCCCCTCTGTAATTATACACAACCGCGTTTGTAGCAATACATTTATGTTAAACTACTGTTTTCGTTTTTTTTTTAATATATTAAATCACGTCAAGATGAGGGGCGGTGATGCTACTTATTCTTTTTTTACCGGTCTTTGCCTTTCATTGAAGCAGATCATCGAACTTGCGTCGTTTTATATATATCCCGCCAGTAATTTAATAACTAAAAAAAACAATATGACTACGATTCAATTATTGAAACGCACCACCATAAATATGTATATGGCGGGATGTGTGAAAATATACTACCACAAGTGCTCATTCTAACAGAAAATAAAGTGTTCTATCTACACCTTTAACTTTCCTGTATTTAACATTCTTGGGTTTTAACCTAACCCACACGGAGACTGTAGTAACGAATAATGAATATCATATTTTGTAAATTATAACTTCATCCAAAACAAACGTTTCATTCGGTGAAGAGAAAACAAAATTGGATAGTGTGCCCGAGGCGTTGTAATCCCTAGTTGCTTCTTAAAGTACCATTGTGAGTATAAAACAAAAGTGTACAAAAATTTAAAGGAGTGACGATTTGTTCTAACTCAATCATAAAATAATAACAAACGGATCCACTATAAAATCTCCTTTGATGTTTTAGTTTAGAAAGGTCACGTAATTTTACTGAAAGTTAGTTTAAAGTGCAAGATAAATTTGTAATGCAAACATTTTTTTTATAAGCCTTTTTGTTACCGTTAATTTAAATAAAACTTTTTC
>DWTW01001763.1:0-12023 GCA_018246275.1 Papilio slateri
TATATATATATTTCAAACACCAAACCTAATGAGGACTGTAGAACGCGGATATCAATTACTCTATTATCTTTGCCTATCTCAACAAAGTCTAAACATAATTTTCTCATTCTTTGTTCTTCGTTATGTTATCGTACGTAAGTAAAGTTTCATAGAGGCACGATAGTTGATGGACGGAATAAGACTTAAATAGAGTATAACTCCCAAGATTATTTAAAATACTTAATATACTGGCAACACTAACAGTCTTGACCGTGAAAAGTGGAACACAGCATTAGTCAGATCACTCTATGAAGCGAGTATAAACAAACAAACATAAACTGGAACCTATAAATCAATAAACCGCTCAAATGTAGCCCCTGTCTCATTACTATACGGCCTATAGCATGATCACAACGCTTCAAAGCTATCTTAGATAACCGAAGAAAGTGTCCAATGTAGATGAGTCATAACTCCGACAGATAAACGCACGGTATATTAACAAATGGAAAGCACTGTAGGCTGGCATATGGGTCTATATATTTTGGTCGATACAGCGAGATTCTTTTTTTCGAAAGTTAAATCTGTTCGAACGTTAACAACGGCCGGTGGTCAGTAACCTGTCATTTCTCTTCTAGGCGGCTATAGTGACCTTGAAAGAACGAATTTCTCTATACAGTTATTTGAGTAAATTGAAGGTGTACGTTGTTCAAAACACTATAAAAGGTCTCTTTATTGGAGTTTCATTATAATGTTTTACTTTTTTTTAATTGATAATGAAGCTTCAATTCCTTAACAAGGTAAAATATTTCAATATTCATTTTTGAGATTATGAAAATATGGCGGTAGTGACCCTACCGCAACATAACACAGTCGAAGACATACGACCTTTGTTACGTTTAGGACCTAACAAAGTCAATGAAAAGGCACCATACTCGTAGCTATATAACATGCTGTTTGAACTACTTTTTGTATATCTACATTTTAAGCACGTCAAAGGAGGTGGGATGTTGTTCCAACATTTCGCAGTGCTGTAACAAAAAGCTCCCCGGAATGCTGTCGAATAGAAATACATACACATTGTCATTTGAGTTGAATTAAATTGCAATGATATTTTATTCAGATAGTTACAATTGTATTTTTTTCTTCTTGCCCTTTTCCCACTTTGTGTAAACCTATTACCTATTAGTATCGACTACGGTTGACAAGGTACGGCCGTCCATACTGTAGTAGGTTTTGGCTATAGTTTTTTTTTATACAGCCGGCCGCCTGCCTGACTCCAACTTTCCTCGGGCATATATTAATAGATTATAGAAATAATTTACTAATATTTGTTTTAACCTTTAACCTTTTAAACTTGGTTGGAGATGTTTCACGTCAATAGTCGAATGTCGGGGTTCGAACCCACGACCATATTGTGCATATTTCGGGATCCGCACCCTTAACTATTGGATTATTGGCGCAACTAGATACAATTATATTTATCGCATACAAAATAAATTTTAATTTTAATTTTATAATTTAATTTAAAAAAATACAAAATAAAAAATAAATTTAGCCACTGGAAAAAGGCTCAGCCGATGCTCCTTAAAGTTTAAGACTAGAAGCAGTGCTGTTGTTCAGCCTCCCCGTCCGCTTTTACAGGTGTTCTGTGTCATAGGCACGTCTGGCAATACACAACGCTGTACTAGTCCCCACCTTAATGTATGGAAGTAAGAGCTGGGTTTGGCAGCATAAGCATGTTAGTAGAGTTAACGCCGTCGAGATGCGATCCTTAAGAAGCATGTTAGGCGTGAGTCTGAATGATAGGATTAAAAATAGCGTTGTGTGGGGAAAGTGTGGCTTAAAAGTGGATGTTGTGACTAGAATTGAGAAAGGTATGCTTCGGGCATATTGAAAGGATGAATGATGAGAGAGTGACAAGACAAATTTTTGTTGCAAAAGTGAGTGGCAGTGTTGGCAGGGGACGTCCCAGAAGAACTTATATCGATTAGATTAGTGACATACTAAAGAGAGGAGATATAAGGAGTACCCGTAACCGAGGAGTGTGTATGGATGTAGAAGCAAGAGGTGTGCCAGGATTGTGTCAAATGGAAATCCGTAATCTCTGCCTACACCTCTGGGTTACGGCCGTGAGGGTTTATATAGTATATCATTTATGGCAAATCTTGACAAATTTTTATTTATATATACAATCACGCCCTTAAACTTAATTTTATTTCTAATCCTATCAATCAGTGTTATTTATAAATCCGGAGGCCCAATTTCAGTGCTCTTCTCCATCCTATCCTTTCCTAATAAGAATAGGATGGGAAGGAGAAGAGGATTGGATGGGGAGGTGATGAATAGGATAAAGAAATATTTCCTGACTATCTCCTCCTTTGTCCATTAATGGTAGGCAATACATCTGAAATTCCTTTGCTTGTTGCCTATGGGTAGCGGACACTTATTACGTCGGGTTAACCGCTTGCTCGTTAGCCACCATCTCCCATAAAAAATCCAATTTAAACTTCTAAATTGTTCTAAAAAAAGCATTTATTTGTCTTATACAGTACTATACATTACACAGTGTTAATTTTCCTCCGACTAGGCACTATGATCAAAGTCGACTCCGGTGCCGGCAAGTTGTTTGAATAGTAATAATGATATTGAAAAATAATCTTTGTTTTTAGACAATAATAGAGAAAGGAACAGAGCACAGCATAAACAGGCTGGTGCTCTCCCGCGTGTGCTCCAGGGGGTACTTCTGCCCGCAGCCTGGAGCTCTGGAGGACGACGAGAGGGACAGGCTGAACGACCTGTCGCTGTCGAGGGAGCGCGAGAGGAATAGGTCAGTCGAATTTTTGAATGCTAATTAATTCTTTTGCAGGTTCAAGGTTATATTTTATGATCGAGACAGTTATTTATAGGAAAGATGGCAGGGTTGTACAAAAATGCTAGCTCCATGAGGTGCATTCCTTACCAGATCCCGGAGACCCTTTTCCTCGCACCCGAGGTTACCAGGGGGCTTTTAATGGATACAATCACACCCCCCCCCCCCCCCCACCACCACCACCTTGCTGACACGATGTCACTGAACCTTGAAGTGTGTCTGATACAATAGGCCTATTCCAGGGAGGCCATGAAGCAGCTTCAGCACGAGGATCACGTGAACGAGCAGATCAACGACATACTGCAGCACGAGGGTGTGGACACCAAGGAACAGCCAGAAATGGAGAACATCCACAGGGTCATCAATAGGTCGGTACCTTACCTTAAGACTTTGTAGAAAATATATCTAGACCTATACCCAATTTTCTTCCTATCCTATCCTGCCAATATTTCAGTAGGGCGCCGATTATCCGAACGCCGAATAACCGTACTGTTAATCCGTCAATACGTGGTATGCTGGTAGGATCTCGGTTGGTCTCAGAAAATGATGACCAAAATATATGCTGCTTCTATAAAGGTTTTTACATGCTTAAATATTGCCTTACGATATTTTGAAGCACAAAATCAAATCAGATATCAGTCCTGACAGAGTAGGCTCACTTTTACAGACCAAAAATCAAGAACTTCCTCAAACATTACTTTCATAAACGAAAAACATAGCGCTTTAAGTTGATCGTTATCAAACTTCGTCTTTTATGAACTTAGGTATAGGTGTTATAAACTTGATGTAAAATATTGCCATTCGACAATACTTTTCTTTTTATTTAATTATTTTTAGGGGTTTTTATCCAATTGACAACCCCATACATAAATAATACCTTTGATAATACTTGTATAACTATTGACACAGATGAAAACTCCAAACTATTACTAGTGTATTAAAAGCGTGCTAGTCGTGCACAAGAGACCTGAATTCGATGACGTCATAGCGGCGTGCGGTACATATAGAGTTTGCACATTATACAAAGTCTACGTCGTAAAATAATCTTACAAGACTGGCGAACGTAGAAATAATAGCGTGGTCACAAGGTCGTGCACACTAGAGTGCATGCTGGGAGGTCGGACATGGGCATATCTGTCGCATTCCACGCGAGCCTCATGTTATCGTGCACGCGAAGTAGAAAAAAAATAGTCGTGGCGTAATGAGTACACGTACGTTGAACACACGTGCGTATTTAATTTGAGCACTGAAACAAATATTAAGGACGAGATAAACGGTCGTTGTAATTAGTCAAAAGCATTACTTCCTAAAGTACAATTTTGCATGAGCTAACTCAAAGTCCATCTTGTCTATTTGGATAAGGATGCGATCACAATTAATCAGATTTTTTTATATTACATAAACTGATTTTTTTCATCATCATCATCATTTGGATCATTTGGATTGAATCAAAAAATAACCACACAAATAATTGATAAACACACAGACACACACACATATAAAATATAAAGTCTACACACTCCGCAATTAAATATATAAAATATAAAGTCTATACACTCCGCAATTAAATATAAATTTGAATGCGTTCAATTAACACTGACAACTGTCAATAAGACAGTGTCGAACCATGCCGTCAAATTCATAATTAACAAGTGCCAAGACCTCAAAAATCAATACTAATGCTAAGCAAACTATTTACTTTCTACGAAAGTAAATGCTAAAATACTGTTTATTTATTATATATGAATCTCGTGCGTAGAACGTCGATAAACACTTGCTTTTGGTAAGCCATGGCTAAGTAACGTCTATTTATGACCTAACTGTTAACAATCATTAACTCCATAATGCGGACAAAGCACTAACACCGAAATACGGCCATATCGCAAGTAATTGCCTAATCAAACTTTTTACACCTTCTAGGCGGCTTGAACTGCTAAAGGCGCGAATAGAAGAAATAATGGCGGACGAAAATGCACAAAGCACCACAGATAACGATATTATAGAATAAATATTCCATAGTTATTATTTCAAGTGAAGGCTGTATTCAATTTAAAAATAATTCCGACCAGTTACTAAATATGGTATTTATTAATTACTTTTCTGTCTTCTATAGTGGTTTAGGGCAAAATATTTTAGAAATTTAATGATTAAAAACCATAGTAAATACATGTAGGGTTTTACAGATTAAAAATGTTTGTAAAATTATTTTTACAGATTATAAATCTTTTTTTGCTCATATTTTTGTATTAAAAATTTAATGTTTATTAACATTAAAATTATAAATCTTGAATGACTTGTATGTATTTAGAAGTTAAGAATAATTATAATTAATAATTATTACTAATCAATTACATAGTAATTAAACGTTTTTATGTGATATAAGATAGGGCATGGTAATTATATGGTATTCATAATATAGCCATTTGAGAAACGATTGGCCATACAGTTATTAATAAATAATACAAAGTTTTAGTACAAAATGATTTAATAGTATTTAAAGAAATTATCGTTCCTATGTTTTCACTTTATAAATATAGATTCGTTTTCTTAATCTTGTCTTGTTGTTGATAAATCTTCTCCATATGTAAATTTACATATGAAGTGTGAAGAAAAAAGAAAAATCGAAACTAGTTGTGTTCTCAGATTTTTTCGAGGCATTTTAATTTTTATTCTTAAAAAAACTCTCACGAAGATAGTTTTATTATTTATTTTTGGAAGTAAAGAACTAATTATAAATAGGGGTTTTTAAGTTGCTTTTATTATATATTTTGTACTGTTTTTTTTATCACAATAACATTAAACTATATTACGTAGCTGTATTTAGGGTTTGAATATTTAAAAAAAAAATATTTTTTTTTCTAAAACGGAACTACACAGGTTTGAAATAACATAAAAATGACGCATTTCCTCGGGAAATGGGTCTCTATTCCAGTTATATGTCTAAGCTTAAAGCCTTTTTTAAATGTATAAATATCACCACAATACTTCGTGAGGCACCTTGCTTTCCCTGCAAGGTACATGCCATTGTTTAAAAATAAAGATAATACAAAAGCGACATAATATGTTTTGTTCATAATATATATTATTGAGACGTTTAACATATCAAATACTTATAATGAAATAATACTATTAAATAATATAAGGAATTATTTTTTTTTGCTTATACCTATGTTGTCAGTTTATGATTCGCTCTGACAGCGATTGGGATGGATTATTATTAATAATTATAAGGGAATATAAATGAACTTATTACGGAATTCAATTGAAATTATTACGGTGTGCAAATTAAGTTATTGAAAGCAAATGAACTTATTACGGATTTCAAATGAACTTATTACTGAACTCAAAGCCTATTAATGAAACGCAAATTAACTTATGAAATGCAAATGACTTTAGTTTAGAACTTTATTGTTTCAAAGATATCAGAGCTCTTCGTAAAATTGATCTTACAAGTTACAAATGTCTTGTTAAAAACAACAAAAAAAAAAAACATTTTTTGTTAACAGAACACATGTCACAAAATAATCTGTATTACACAATCTCCGTTTTTTTATACACAGTGCTAAGTGGATTTTTGTATATAATATTGATATTAAATTGTTTGAATAGAGGCGTGTTGTTTGATTGCCCCCTTCCGTTTGCAGTTTCCTGCTGCTGCTGCCGCGCGCGGTGCTGTCCGACCCGGTGGGCGCCGACTACGAGCACTACATACACGACGCCCAGAGACACTACCAGGTATATATTGTATGCTACATGTTGATGGAAGAAAGAACCACAGGTTTCAGGTGCCGGAGGCCTAATTCTAGTTCTCTTGGCTCTTGGCGGGGAGGGGATGGATTGAGAAAGGAAATATCCTTTTTTTTCTGTTTATTTTCTTCTTTCTACTGTCCATTAATAGTAGGCAAAGTATCTGCAGCTTAATAAGCTTGTTGCAGATGTCTATGGGTAGCGGACACTTAATATCAGGCGAACCGCCTGCTCGTCTGCCACCTACTTCTATAAAAAAAGTTTTCTGCGGCTCAACTGATGTCAAGTTACCATCGTTTACTTTCGGACCAGACCTGTAAGAGCTTTTCTAGACTTTATGTAGAAAATTGGTACAGAGTTCTTCCTTTAACATTCCCTATGCGTAAGCAAACGGAGAAGAGGCAAAGGGGTGGGCGGAGATCATGGATTTCTATTTGGCATGATCCTGGCACACCTCTGTCGCTTATTCTACATCTACGCGTACTATATATCACAAACTCGTCGGTTACGGGTACTCCTTAAATCGCCTTTCTTTAGTATGTCACTAATCTCATCGATATAAGTTCTCCTGCGACGTCCCGTTGCGCTCTGTTCACTTTTTATTTCAACAATTTAGTAGAATAGAATAACTAGAAGACTTGTAAACGCTGTGTATGTAAAAGGAAAGAAGGATTTTGGACAATCAGACAATTCAGTCAGAATGCAGAAATGCTCAAAAAAAACAAGTTCTTCACTATGGTATTCTTTATTCTATTAAAAGCTACGGATCTAGTGGTGATTCGGTTCATCCATGTAAATAGATTATTGATTACGAAATGCACGATAACAGCTCATGTTGAGTCTCCTTCAGGCCTTTGCCTCAAGTTCCATAGTGGATCAGGCCAAGCGACCTTAGAGCTCGCAACAAGGTCCTATAAAAGTCAGCCTATCGAAGCGAATCGAAGTTTCATAGTCTGAAGCTAAGGTACTTTAACGTTTAGGCTAGGAATTTCGCACGCCCATCACAAAATCCCGTAAATTAGATCCATCCTCAAGGCAAACAAGTCAGTTTTAAAACAACTTTTTTTGATAAAGATTAGATTAAGTATTGAGTGCGATCCATCAAATAATAGCCATGGTAGGGTCCTTTCCAATAAAGTGACACGAGTAGCCCAGCAGCCTTTCTTCGTTATTCTCTGACCTAAAAAAATACACCCTCCGGGGTCTTTTAAGACTGATTGTTGGCAACACTACGTAGTACTCAAGTGTAGTGAAAGATAACGAAACCTCCCATATTCACCACTTATGCATAAATGAAATAAATATGCATTAAACATTCTCAATGAGTTCATATCAAAATTATTTTTTGTCAGTTATGTGTATTTACTTTTTAGCTCTGGCTGGACATAACCTCAACATTCAGCTGGCCAACGGAGCAGCAGTGCGACAATACAGCGAGCTCCACTCACAGCTACGACAGCAGACCCGAGGCTGATATACACCTGGACGAAGCTTTCCAGCCGTTACACCGGGCCATGGACAACGGGGAATCCTGGGCCAAAGATGACACCAGACACAACGGCAAAACAGAATATCATTTCTCACAGAAACTCGTGATGAGGAGTCGCGATGTCACTTCATCAGTAACGGAGGACGATTTCGATGAAGGACCCTTCTTCAGGATGCTGTTCAAACTCCTCTCAGAGATGCACCTTCGTCCTTACCAAGTGAATTTGCATCTCACGTCTATTATATCAAAGTTGGCTTTGATGCCTCATCCATACTTACACGAATATCTCCTAAACCCAATGCTACCGACCGCCAAAAAGACCCAGACCCTGTTTAAGATTTTGCAAGAACTCGCGAGGAAGTTGACGATGGAAATACCAAGGATAAAGAACTATAAGAAGGTGATAGAAAACACGAGGTTGCAGCTGATGAGTGAGGATCCTAGTTATGATGAGAGGTTTGTTTTTCTCCGTATTTTTTTTTTTACAATTGAATACTTTTATAATATTTAACTATCTATATAGGAATGAGGAACTAAATAAAGCAAAAAAGTGAACAGGGATTTGGTCCTCTGTAAAAGTTAACTCACAAAAATTTCTAAATACATCCGCTGTACCATGCTGATTTTTTGAGGCATCATGCATATCAGTACTCATACTCCAGCTAAAGTTTAAATACCTTTAAAAGCACTTCCTTAAAGACCGGAAGCATACTTGAGCCTCTTCTGGCGCTGTGGATGTTCAAGGACGGCGGTGTTGACCTAGGAGACCGCTGCTCGTTTGCCCTTTTATAGTATAAAAGAAAATCTACGGCATCACTAAATGCCTGAGTGTCGTGAGGACTGGTCGAACGAGATAACGATACAACCAGATAAGTAGCGATGTGTTGCTAGCCTTTATTTAAGGCAGATGTGTGGTCAAAATAAAAAGGAATAGGCCGGAGTGGCTCTACCACTCTGCTATTATACAAAGAGTGGTAGAGCCACTCCGGCCCAGCCTCGACCGGTGAAATACTACAACCTCACAGAAGACAGGCGTGAAGTAGAAGTATGCTTCCTCTTCCCTTTCCTAATCAGGACAGGATGGGAAGGGGAAGAGGGTTGGACGCAGTGGGGATAAATAGGAAAAGGGAAAAATCGTTTTTCCTGTCTATCCTAGTTCTCTGTCCATTAAAGGTAGGCAACCCATCTGCGACTCATTTGCTTGTTGCGGATGTTATGGGTAACGGTCACTTAAGTGACCTGATATTAATATTAGGTGAACCGCTTGCTCGTTTCTTCCGTAAAAAATAATAAGTTTATATTATTGTTTTTTTTAGCGGTGATCACAACCAACTCGTCGAGAGTTTGATCGTTCTAGAAGAATTCTGTAAGGAGCTTGCCGCAATTGCGTTCGTCAAATACCAGCATGGCATGCATATGCATAGATAAAATAGTTACCATACTGAAATATAATCGAATTTTTATTTATTAAAAAATTGTTATATAAGTTTGAAAAAAAAAACAATTTTTGCGATTAAGTCGAAATTTTTGCCTGTCAAAGTATTAAATATTATTAGAGCTTTTTGTATTTTTATAAATCAAATATTGCAACGCTTGAATCTTCTATGGATGAATAAAAAGTATACCTATAATGTGTTTAGATCAAACATTTTGCCAGATAAAAAATACGCTTATAAATATGACAAAATAACAATTTTAATTGATATAATGTATTATATGAAATGTTAAATTAAAAAAAAATGCTTGACGACTTCAGGTCAAACAGAAAGACAAAAATGTGATGCAAATAAATTATGAAGTCGGGAAATGTATATAAAGTCGACAAACTGTATTAAATGTGGAAGAAGCTGGAAATTGTGGAGACCTTTGCAAAGTCTCTGCTTGGTCTTTGATTGTTATTTTTATTTGCACAAAATTATTTTCTTTGTTATTATTTTAATTTATTTCTGTTTTTAGTAGTAATTTCAAAATTGTCTTGTAAATTTATGTAAATAATGTTTTATCGTGTTTCGCTGTAAATTATTTTATTTTTGACGTGACAACGTCTTATAAATTGATGATGGCGGGTGGCATTACATACTAAAAATGTATCGTTACGGCCGGGTCCCGCTGCGCCTGAGCCGAGAGCAACCGATCGTTCACGATCTATGTACGTGTCTGAATTTGACGTCCGAGCGCCTTGCGCCCAGACACCTGGGATTTTTTTTAAATGAAATTAGTTACGGACAAAGCAAACAAACGCTACACTATATACAATTTATTTACAGCTCTTTTTCTGTTAAATGGCAACACTCAATGATAACGATATAAGCAATTGTGTAATGTTTTCCAAGAATGTGTCCCTATCACCAAGTGCGTGTGCTATAGTTACATTTTATTTGAAGAAAATTATCTTGTAATTTCCTGGTCTGAACCCATCTTAGTTTTTAATTCCTGTATATTTTTTTATTCATTTGAAATTTATAAATATCCTTAGGTAACCTTATATTGTTATGTTTTAAAGGCGTCAAGAAATACAGACAGACAAACATCGATTCCCAAATGCAATACTTTACTTCGATTTATTATATATATATAAAACTTGTTTACAATATTGCTAACTCTATCCCACAAATATGCCAACAATTTTTTCTTATCTGTGCTCACAAGTTGACTACAGTCGACGCATTTTAAACTGGTCGTCGGGCAATAAACGTCACAGACAGTAGGAATGTGCAGACAACCCGTTATCGATACTTAGCTACCTGCGCACGCGGGGTCGATGCGTCATCGTGACCTTCATTAGGACTCTGACTCCTGATTGGTCGTTCGTATCGATATGTACCTCTACAATTCTTACGCACATCATTACACCTCTCTATAAGACCTGTAAGTGTGAGCGAGACAGACAGATAAATTTGATTTATGACCGAAGCAGTTCATAATGCGTCGACTATAGTAAGGTATAAAGCGAAGACGCTAGAAGTTTTTTTAACTGTAGCCTGTTTTATCTAATGCAAAACAGTTTTGTTATATTCAAACTTACATAATTCTAATGTTTTTGAATATGATAATTTGTCAGATCGACATAAAAGGCATTTATAAATATTTTACATATTTCTAGAGCTTTCTTTGTGATCGTGTAGAAAAATGATAGAAAAGTTGAGTAAATTTGGTTTCATACTGAGTATGTTGGAGTTCGAAAAGATTTAAACCAATTATATGCATAATTACATAGCATTTTCTAATGTGAGTCATGAAGCGAAACCATGTTTAAATAATTTGGCTTAACATGTTTTCAAACAAAATATCGGTTTGGAGAAAAATTATGCAACTGATTTTATTTAAATTTAATCTAATACATATATAACATGTAGTCATCTGTAGAGAAGCTATTTTGCACAAAGATATTTATTGTTCACCTTTTATAAATTGCCTATGTTCTGTCTGTTGAATACAAATATACGAAGGAATACGGTGTTTTATTTTAGAAAACTAATATTTTTTGTGTGCGTCTTTCCTGAAGTCTTTTTCTAAATTATACTATTTGAACTTATGACAAAGAAGGCCAACTTGTAAATTTTTGTGGTACTTACTTTGTCGTTAATAGATAACCTCAAAATATTGTGCGATAGCGAAGGAAAACACTCAACGAATTTTTATACTAAAGTAAAAATACTGTAATCCAGGGGTGAGCAACCCGCGGTCCACGGGCCGCATGCGGTCCGGACACATATTTTGTGCGGCCCGCGAAGGGTTTTACGACACGGCTTTTTAGCAATATTTTTTTTTTATAAAACATATATAAACAAACATACGTAACACGAGCGATAATTGAAATATAACGTATCTAGGTTAAAGTTTATCTATATTTGTCAACTGCAATATCTTAATTATTCGATTTCAATGTCTTAGTACTGCAATTTATAAATTTCGTTATACTCAATCCCATATTTAATC
>DWTW01001764.1:0-12020 GCA_018246275.1 Papilio slateri
CTCTAACACTGCCCGGAACACTCGCGTCCGCTTAACTAACCTCTTTCATTTTAAATTAACTACCCTTAATTGAAAAACCCCTCAAAGACTCATTGTGTTATTAAATTTCAGTTCAAGCAGATTTATGACTGCGATCTTTCTGTTTATAAGCACTTAATATAACATTTATATAAACAATTATTTTTCCGCGCGACTTTTCATGTCCTTAAATTAAGTTCCACGTCCATGTCTGACTTCTGCCAGCTTCTGCTTCTGCAGTTGGGAAATTTACTTAACTTAACAATCCACTTTCGCATCTATACTCCTTATTTTCTCTCTTTTTGGCAAGCGGTTCACCAGATGTTAAGTGACCGCTACTTATAGGCGGATGCCTATAGTACAAAAATCAAATGATTGCAGATGCGTTGCCCACACTTAAAGGGCCCACATAAAAAGGAATTGGGCCTCCGGAACCTCACTCATCAGACGAAACGTAGGATAATTCTACTTCTCGCCTGTCTTCAGGGAGGTCATTATTAGGTATTTCACCGGCCGAGCCCATTCGTGCAATAGATGTTACTGTTTCTACCACTGCCTCTATCCTTATAATTGTTAGAATGTTTTTGAATTGGTAATGCCAGCAGTCATCTAACATCTTGCTTATACTGTTCCTAACCCTGCTATTTATTTATTTCGAAAGTCATAGTGTCTTAAAACAATAACTAATTACGATGCACTATCGATAATTTACACGTGTGACAAAAAAAGAAGTCTATTTAAATCTTTGCAACTGCCAGTGCATATTCGTAAGGTTAAGAGTTTTCAAGAGGTAAAAATGGCAAGGTTTTTGTTTTTTTTCTATTTTAAATAAAATATATTAAGGGCTAACAAAACAACATTACGAGCTTTACAATTAGAATTTAATTGTTAGAATCGGAACGCAATGGTTCCGAGTGCACTAGAATTACCCATTCGTGAGATTACAGTGAAATCAAATTGAAGGATCTCATTCCGCTTTATAGAGGACTCCGTGTAACTACATTCATGAGTATCGATTTTATGCAAAATGCAACAATATTCAGTAGGACGCGCGGAGTGTACGCGCTGTACCGAACTCCTATCTAGTGAGCAATTACACCCCTATCGCTGGCGACGCTTGTAAATGTCTGCAAACAGCGTTGAAGCGTTGAAATGTGAGGCCCCAACTGGTGAAATTAAGAGGATGGAAGTCATGTATAAACATGGAGCCCAATTAGCGGTTAGCGCAAGGCGTGCCCTCCTCTCCAGTAATAAAATGTAGGTAAAGCTAATTTACCTTAGGCTTAGATTTCTTCGTATACTTTTTGTCTAAGTGTAATGCTTTAATTCACCTATTTTTTTAGTTATAAATTATTTGAAAATAATATACGGATTTTATTACCATTTTTTTTATGAAAAATCAACTACACATTTCTAACTAAATTAGATGGAGACTTCTAAGTCTCTCCTAAAAATATTAAGCATAAATTCTAAAAATATTAATTTCAATATATGCAGTATCTTTTGTAGCCATGATAGTAAAATAATGAGGTATTTTAGTGTTAAGAGTCTTAACAATTATAAATAAACGTATGCACTCACATCTTAGAGCGGCATGCGTTAATGTTTTCTGTTTCTATATTAAATGCTGCTATATTTCAAATAGGTAATTTAACAAGTGATACTCTTCCTTAAACAAGTGGAATTTAAATGATATAAAAAATTAGTGTACATCTAACTATAATTTATAGTTGGTATTCTAAGTGGCTCTGTAATTACGTCTCTCAGTATATGCCTTAGATTAAAGATTGCAAGTCGTACTTAATTTACATGTGATCAATCTTACATAAATAATAAATAAAAAGTCCTAAAATAACAAGCAGTGTAAAACACTTAACAATAAAAAATATACAACATGTCAACTACTTAAATGACATTTATTACATACGGAACGTATCTCTTGCAAGGTTCATTTTATCTAGTAACAAAGACAAGACATCGCCGTCATAGAAATCGATCTGGACATTATCAGCCTTTCAATATCACCTAGCTCGGATATAAGAAAGTACTATATAAAATGTACAAATAAGTTTACGATTTTCCTTCACAAGAACATTATCAGTGGCCTTTTTAAGGTAAATTTGTTCATCTTAGATGCGATGACCCTCCCTAAGACTATCACTGTAGTACACCAGTATCGATTTAGATATAAAGAATTGTGCCAAATTAAAATCTATACTTTCTGCCCACCCTTTGTTTTCTGTGCATGAGTGCTTATTTATTGACTATCAAAATTATTTGTCTATAGAAGAGAAAAGAAGAGACTCTCTAAGAACTTCTATAAAATGCATTTTCTTTTTAAAATATTGTAATTGGGTAAGAAATTTCATCCAGTAGAAAATACTTTAAAGCACTAACGACTTGTGCATATTTGATGCCGGCGGTACAGAGTGGTAAGCCTCCATTATGCAAGTTTTTCTCAAACTGAAACTTCAAGTTTCAGCTGACCTCTTCACAGCGCACATAGAATTTTATGCCTCAATGAAGTGTAATGGGGCTTTGCAGGACTATTAAATTAAAAATTTTTAAACTAAAAAAAAAAAGCTTCAAAAACCAACCTACAGAAATCTGAAAGAAAACTATAATTACAGTACTTATTCATTTAATATGGCAAGGTTTTGAAATTACAATGTATGTTTGATTTCCAATATTTTCTTGTTATTTTTTTTGGTACTCGGTTTTCCGCATATTTCCATTTCCATCGTCATCATGAGGCTATCTGAAAGGAGAAAGCTATAAATTTTTCAGTTGCGAAGAGTTTCATTATTAAATAATAAATTTGATATTTTTAAAACCTGAAGATTCTAAGCCTTTTTTCTTATTTCTTCAGTCTGCAACAAAAGCTTTTAAGTATAAAGTATTTAATGATAGAAATGCAAACACAATCAGCTTAATTGTTGTTTTCCCGTGCCTTTAATTATTGTTTTAACAAAGAATTAATTAACTTAACTGTGTTTAATCAGCTTTTTATTAGGAAACTTGCTGCAAATAATCTTTTAGAGTTAAATTATGACTGTAAATATTTTAAGCGCCATGATGGTACTCTCAGTGGTATATTATTTTTGAATCCTATTCTATAGGATTCAAAAAACTTTGGTCAAAATATGGAATGAAAAAGAAATATAGGACCGGAATGAAAAGCGGATTGGGCTTGCTTTCGGTTACCTCATTCACCAAGTGAAACGCCATCTGCGTTTTCTACTTCACTCTGTTTTTTTTTGAGGTCGTGGTACTTCCCCTGGTGTTCTACCGCAGTAAAAAAAATGAGACCCACGCATGAGACACGTAAAGTAGACTAAATTCGTGTTATTATAAACGCGGGCTATTTCAATCCCAATACTTTTCCAAGAAACAAAAAAGATCCAAAAACAATTTTAATAGTTTTAAGTTCCAAATATTTGTAAAAACATAGTACCAATAAGTTAAAGAAAAAAATATTTTTTATTTTTTTTAAAACGATAACGTTTGTCATAAAAAAAGATATTTTTTATACTGAGCTCAAATATGATATTTTTTATCACAGCGCAAATGCAACAAAGTGTAGGCTTACCGCAATAAACTACCCACAGATTTTTCAAATTATTTTTTTCTACTAATAAAATAGGTGCTCGTTGGTTAGGAACTTGGATGTGATTTCATTTCCCAATAGAAATAACTGTCTTTCAGGTCATATTTCTGTCTTTCTGACTCACTTCACATTTTTCATTAAGATTTTTGTATGATGTCTTACATCTAACAGAAAAAGGAAATTAATGGAAAATATTTTTAATATGAGCTTGTTACGAGCAACTCAATAATTCGTCAATAGCTAACGTGCAAAACTTTTTCAACTTTAAAACGGGCCACACAGTAGGAGAGTAACAGTCGATAAAAAGCTTCGTGAAATTTTAAAACAAATAATATTTCAACTTAAATCTTTTAATAAATAATGATGACTTTCATAAACGTCTGAAACACAAAAATAAAAACAATAAGAATAAATTCCGCAAAGGGAAATCTTACAGAATACCGTCTGTATGAAAGTTATAAAAATATCTGCATGACAGGTCGGCGTTATATTGCCGTTATAAATCAGTGGAGGGGGGGTTTAGGGCGACAGTGGCGTTGCCCGCGGGCTACGGGACGAGGCGTGCGACGTGGCGTGCGGCAAGCCCGTGCCATGTTGTAGACGACACCAATCGGATGCATACACAAACACGACGATCATTTTAGAAGATTACGTGCCGCTCCACACTTGACTCGATAAATATGAATATTTCCTAAAGATATTTAATAATGTCTAGGGTAAAAATGTGAATTGTTTTAGATATATACATTTACATAGATAAATTGATCGCGTATTTAATAAAATAAAAATAACCTGACTGACTGACCTATCAATGCACAGATGAATCAACAAAGCATTGGTACGTGAAACTTTATACAAAGCTTTTCTTAATGACGTAGGATTCGACTATAGTGTCATTATCGATATATGAAAAAGGTTGGTACAAGATCTAAATAAATTAAAACATGAAAAATTTATATAAGACAGAAGGACACTTGTGTTCATATTTATTGCTTTTAAATCCATACTGTATCATATTGTGTTATCTAAAAGAACGTTTTTAACAAACTATTTCTTTATTCGTATAACGTAATGCCCGTTCGATATTATTGTGGTGTGGAAACATCGAGTCGCAAAAAGTGGCGAGTATCGCGTGAAGTGGTTCCGATACTAGCGCCGGCATAGACGTCAAGAAATATGGGCGGACGTTGAGCTCATACTAAATATACGACGGCATAACCCGCCGCCGTATCGAACTGTATCGCACGCAGTGTTCCTTTATTTTTATCTCTTTATGTCTTCAGACCTAAAGTTGTTATTGAAAATATTTACTGTTATACGGTTAATTAATATTGAAATATAATTTATTTATAGTAACGAAAATTATTTCGTTGAATTAATTAAAATATACTAGTAATCGCTAGGTGGTCGAAATTCTACGATAATTGAATAAATTAGTTTTATATTTTATGAATGTAAAATACGATTATTTTATTGTATTTATTTTAATATATCTGTAAAATAAATATTTTATTTTCTGCTTCTCCTCCACAGAAACTTTAACTGTGCCAAATCTCATCTCACACACCTCGGTGCGCCCAATATTTTAAAGTGTTTCCGAAGTTTGGGTTCACTTATTAATATATAGATTGTATTATAAAATAATTTATTCTGACTAAATGATAGTATTTCATTTTTTTTCATATTGTAATATTGTTAGTATTCATTTAATCAAATAATTATGATTTTTTTGGAAGTCGCTAGCATGTACCTTTTTATATTTAAGATTCCATCATAAACAATCAAATCTGCCACCCATTATTTCTCTTCTACAAATTTTACTTATTATACTAAATTAAACGATTATGTAACCTATTAAAACCAGAAAGTAACTTATTGGTATTACTGTATATATTTAAGTCACATTATTACAGCACCAAGTTAAATCAATTCCTTGCAGCTGACTTGCGAGGTAACTAGCATAAACTTCAAGAGAGGACGCGCTCCCAAATATCTTTAGAGATGAAAGGGCCGTGAAATCCAAATATGCAAGCTTTATAAACGCAGCGATTTTGCAGAGTATTTAAACTTTTATTTTTCAACAGGTATTTTGATAGGCTCACCCTCTAGTATGTTTATTTTTTTGTATATTAATTCAGATCTATACTAATATTGTAAAGAGGAAAGATTTGTGCTGCCGCTAGTGTATAATAAATGTACAATCATAGGTACTAGTATAATATTTAAAACCCCTGTGATAATAGTTCGATCAATGAAGTCAATTTGAAAATTAAACAAATGTGCCAACGCTGAATCATAGAAGACAGATGACACGGAAAATACGCGAGAAAATTTAAAAGGAAAGCAAGGTGGAAGAGGCGCGGAAAATTGGCTTCATTAGATGGAGAGGGGTGACGCAGGGCACATCGGAATCTAACGAAGTTCTGCTGAATGTTTTTCTTGAGCTTGGTAATGTTGTGTAACTTAACTATTTAGTAAAAAAGAAGTATATTATGAAATTGATAATATAAATTATGTTGAATGTACGTCATCTCATAGAAATGTTAATAGTAAACTGGAATTCGCAGACATTAGATCCCTTTAATTACGGGACAGAATATATGTTAAGACAATAGGAGTGGCTACTTTTTAAGTTTATTTTAAAAACCCTAGTAAGTCTTCTTCTGTAAATCTCCCCAGTAAATCTATATACGGATGTCACTGATTTTATTGTCATCTATGTTCAACCCCTACTAACTATGTCATTTAAGTCAGTTGAAGTTTATCAATCTACATAAATATAAATACTATATTAAAAGTAGTAAATTTTGAAAAAAAAAATACAAAGGACAGGCCAAAACTTTAATACGTAAATCGTGAAACAACATTTTCATATTACAAGACTTGTAAAGTTTCGAGTGTACATGTCCTATAACAAGTTTTGACAAAGGCGTTTCGAAGTTGAATGAGAAATTAAAGTGTAGCTGGTGCATCTCGCATACAATATGTATGCGAGATGCACCAGCTACGTATGTTTATACAGACTGGCGAGGTAGGTTCATAAGTGAGGTTGTAGCTGAAAGTTACTCTCAGTATAGTTTAATAGTAAGGTAACACGTAGCGGTCTATAAGAAAACTTTTTATGTACAAACCCTACGTAGAAATTTAAATTTCTTGCAATGATTGATGCATACGCGTTAGCATTTAATATTTATTTAAATAGAAGAACAACACCTTTTACCTAATATAGTATTAATAAGGTAATATTACTAAGAAAAACAGATACTCGGAAATGATGAGGTCAATATTAGTTTCACATTCATAGGACTTAAATAAAATCCGATAATACTCTTTTGAATATTCTGCAGCTCATTCAACGAATAGCTAATCCGCTGAATAATGGGCTAACAGATATCAACGCCGAACCAGTCCTTTCAAAAATACGGCTACGACAATTGTTCAGTGCCATATGATTTTAAACGAATAGCAGTTTTCAAAATAAATCCCTTTTTTGTTCAACTTTACTAGGGTTGATATTAAAGTTCCTTCCTGTATTAAAAAAATATGAGATAAATTTATATTGTGTATTTTAAAATACTTGTGTTCCATTTTTAATTTTAATCAATTATGTTGTAATTATCATATGTTAGGGACATTGGATGCTAATTACTAATTTATTATAATTAGTTCACTTATGATATTAATTGATGAGAACTTAAATTTTGATTTATATTAGTCTTGAACTCTTGTTTTACTTTTGTTAAGGTGGAAATCGATTGGATAATATGCGATTCGAAAATAAATTAATTCAGCGGGGTAGGTGTTTATTGCTATCGTAGCAGCATGATGATTCCGGGAAATAGCCCCACTTGGCAATTTTCCAAGAAGCGAAATTTTTGTTTACACTTTACTAAGTAAGCACTGCAATGCACTCAAAACGCAAAATTAGGCAAAACAAAATACCAAAATCAATTTTGTCTTAATAATTTTACTTATTAAATAAAATTCCGGCAGCACTTATTGAGAGTGAAAGACGTACAAAACTGTACTCAGCAACGAAGACTCGTGTATATTTAAATGAACATGAAATTATTTTAGATTCTCATTTAGTAATAATTATATTTTATTTGAGTGCCGCGGGGTCGAGTACGCACTGTAGCGTATCTTTATTATGACTCGCGGCCTCATTTAAAACCTGTGCCGAAACCAATAAGTGCCAAAGGGTTTATTTGTTTTTTGACCCAAATATATGATCCGAATTTTGATATTGAAGTAATGGCTATAAAGATTTTGAGACCCTAGATCAATAGACAATTAAGAACAATAGAGCAATTAGTGTCCCATTTATAATTTCGGTGCATGGTGATTTCCTATCGTTCTTCATAAAGTATAAAAGATGGCTAGTAGAACACAAGAGGATAGACATCGGCGTCCAGGGACTAACAGAAGCTTATTTACAAGACCTATCGCGATAACAAACACTCATTAACATTAGCAAAAACACGATTCATGTCTCCTTTTCCCAGTAATTATTGCATAGCCTTGTTCGGCGGCGGAAGCTCAGGACAAATCCGTATTTTAATCTTGCTACGTACGATGGTAAAGTCCAAGTGACCGTGTTCTATTTATAGAAATAAGTCGTTAAAATAAAGAAACTCGTGTAAAAATGTGAGTGCACCAAAGAAAAGTAATATTTCATACTTTTTAGGTTTGTTTCCACTTTTTCTTGGGTTCTTCACATAACAACTCTATCAGGGAATTCAGTCGTTGATACTAAGTATATATTTATAACTTTACTGTACTTTGTCTCATTAAAAATATAACTAATTTCAAATCTGCTTATAGCAGGCGAAAAAATATCTAATTTGTGATACAATTGCTCTCTCCGTAATCATCAGATCGAATTCATGATTGACCATGATCATAATTCTGAGAATTAATTATTAAACTCATTAAAATAAATAAATTACGCAATCGGCTTTGTGAAGTGGATCGTGAAGCGTCAATAGCCTAATAGTTAAGGATACGGACTGCGATACATTCACAACATGGTCATGTGTTCGAATCCGCTATTCGACTATTGAATTATATAAGCCATGTTCATCACAAGTTTAAGCTTAGTTGGAATTGTTAAAAGAAATATTAGTTAATAATTTCGATAATCTACTAATTTTTTATATTTTATATGCCGGAGGAGGTTTGGCGGGCGGCCGAAAAAAACTATAGCCAAAACTCACACGAGTGGGAAAAGAGCGCGGATATAAAATATATGAATAATGACATAACATAGTAGTATGTGCGAATAGAAATATAGCACCTAGGCGACTAAGCTTGGCCCTGCGTTTTCTAGTTGGTCACTTACTGTCATTTCACAGAGTTTTAAGATACTAGTAGGTTACCATCTATTGACAACAGATATCATATGAATTGGCGCTTTGTAACATGTATTTACTAAATACATGTGAAAAATTGTGTTTTTACAAAATTGGCATCTGTGTAGATAGTTATCAAGCATAACTTTATCTAAATTAAAAAAAAAAACAAATCATAAAATCTCAGATACACGAAATAAATGTATGAACAAGAATTCATGAACTTACACAACACAGACACAGGAGAGCAACTACGTGACAACTGTACTACGAGCCTGGTCGTGTACTGATTGCTTGACAGGACACGTTTAGAGCATGCTCATATAGAATACGTTATTATAACAGGTTCCTATGTTTTGAATTCAAGAGATACGTTCGGTGTAAAACATTCTTCTTCCTGCCCTTTTCCCATTTTTTTAGGGTCTGCACAGTACGAACGAAGTACTAACTGTAATAAGGTTTTGGCTATACTTTTTACGGCCGGCCGCCTGCCTGATGCCAAACCTCCGCGGGCATATATATGAAATATTAGTAGATTATCGAAATAATTTACTAATATTTCTTTTAAGAAATCACGACAATAGTGGTGGATTCGAACCCAATACCTTGTTGTGCATGTTTCGCAGTCCGTAACCTTATATTAATGGATAATCCTAATAGCCTTTTGTTCGGTATAAAACATTATGAAACATTAAATCTTGAATTCCCTATAATTTTCGTATTTGTTCTTCTTATATAATCATTGTTTGTAAAGCATAATAATTGTTCTTTATCAGTGCGACATAAATATAGTAAATTCTAATTATGCACCAGTATTGAAGAATTATTTTTAATTTTTTGAAGACTGACTTTAGTTCCCGGTTGAGTTAAAAACACTTTTAACTAACCTCTCATGTGATTCAATATAATTTTAATAAAACGAGATTGCAATATTTTTTTCGTAGAGACCAAGTTTGTTAATGCCTAAACGCGACAGGGGGCAAGGCTCTTGCCATAAACAAAAGCTCGTCAAATTGAATCATGCCTCTACAAGAATCAAACCCTTAAACGTAATATTAAGATTCCGTAACTATAAGATCCTTCAACTCAGAATATAAACAAGCATGTATAAAATAACAAGTATTTTTAAAGGATTTTAAAAACAAATTTTGCTAAATATGTTTTTCATTAAAAAGCTTTTAAAACCTTCCAGACCCTTCGTAGGTTTGTAATTCAATACCCTTAGTAATTCCACTGTATAATGTACACAGTGAAAATTAATAATGATATATAAATATGGTTCTAGAATACGTAAAGAATTCAAAGACTTGTATAAATATTTGTTCATTTTTACATTACTACCCGTTCGTATTGCTTTGAAATTATTATTTTAAAGCTTATTTCTATTCCCTGGATAAGGTTCAATAATGAACAGGGGTGTCAGAGAGTATTTTGATCAAAATTTTTTATTTTTATCAAGATTATTAATTTCTGCATAACAGAATTGTATTCTATTATATTTCTATATGTATAGAAAATATTTATTAATTTATTATATTATAGATTTTTATGTGAAATAACGAGATTTTTTTTCTGCGGGAAATACAATAATAATTTTAATACAAAATAAGGAGAAATAAGGTCATTTGCATATATCTTGCGTAAGTTAAGATTTTCAAAAAAAATCTATACAATGCACTCTTTGATTTTGAACTTTAAAATCCTGTGCAATGTCAGCTTTGTCGTCATCGTAAAAGTACAAATATCGCATGGCCATGATTAAGAGGGCCATGGTATACACTCATTGCTACAGGTTCAATCCCTTTCCTCCGCCACCACTTTTCTTCCTTTCCCTTCCCCCTGTTCTTTTTCTTACCATGCATCCATAACTCTCGTCATAATTATGAGGGTACGGTTGTAGAACAGTAGTGATCACATACCATCCATTGAGTGGACACCCGTACCATGTGTCCATTCGATGAGGGTATTTTTATTAGTCGAAGAAGATAAAAGAGTAACTGGATCATTGCTACTGTTCCACAATCGTAAAACTAATTCTAAAACTACGACCAGACCCACGATGAAAAAGTCAACAGCGTCTTCTCTACGGTGTATTGGGTTTGCCAACTTGCCTACAAGTTTGGTTAGTATAGCAAAACCCCTACAAGTACAGAATGAGTACATACAACTCTTAAATTAATCTAAACAAGCTTTGATAAAGGGTTCGAATAAATATATATTTTAGTTATCTCCACATCATCTTATCATAATTAGATTTGAGATAACGCTGTAACAGGTGCTTATATTTACATAATTTTGAGTGTTAATGATAAAGATGAAGTACATGAATATTTTTAATTAATAGATTTAATAATTAATATTTATTACATTTTTAATTACTATAGCATTTTAATTTCCTAAATTTATTTCATGACAAAATTAACAGGCATTAACGGTATCACCTTGCCGTGGTAATAAAATTAGAAAATGACTTTTGGTATGGTACGAAACATAATTCAGCGGTACAAGCTAGATAGAAATCATACCTACGATTGTTAAATTTCAAATAACATGGTTGACCAACATACAATTATCATACCAAAATATATAGTACTAGATCACATCAGCCGCTGTATTATATGCGAAAAGTTGTATGACATTATTCTGCTAAGATATATTAAAAAGTCCTCATTTCAAAGATTGATATTAAATTAACAACTAAATTCAAACCAGAACCTGCTGACCAATGATGTTGAAATGTGGTAAACTTACAAGTTTTATTTATCATCACAAATTAAATTTAGATTTTTCATTTCTTTTCCTACTATCGCCTTTTTTTACAGTAAAAGTTGGCAGCGCATTTATAACTCTCGGATACATCCGGACATCGATGAGTAGTGGTCAACTTAACCGTGAGTTCACACCGCTGAAAACATCACATAAAACATGTTGATTTCTCTCTCTTTCTCTATAAAAAAAACTTTTAACAAAAAACAAAACCGACTTCAAAAAAAACATAAATGCAC
This sequence comes from Papilio slateri, assembly GCA_018246275.1. Taxonomy (NCBI): domain Eukaryota; kingdom Metazoa; phylum Arthropoda; class Insecta; order Lepidoptera; family Papilionidae; genus Papilio; species Papilio slateri. The sequence continues at coordinate 11,982 of DWTW01001764.1, forward strand.
TAAAAAGTGAAAAATAATTTTACGCAATTAGAAATAAGA